>SZWC01005874.1:26059-58579 GCA_023375785.1 Penium margaritaceum
ACGCGCGCGAGACGAAGATCAGCACGGTGGCCAAACCAGAGCTCGTACGGTGTAACATGATCCGGAAGCGGACCATGCGGGAGGCGGTTCCAGACCCACGTCATGTAGGCGAAGCCCTCGAAGGCGAAGGACTCCGGGAGACCGCACTCAGACCGCATGGCGCGGACCGCATCCTCCATGGTGCGGTTCCAGCGCTCAGAGACACCGTTCTGCTGTGGGGTAGCAGGAGCGGAGACCTGGTGAAAAATGCCGTGCTCAGCAAAGAAGGAGTCCATCTCACCGAGGAACTCGCCGCCGCGATCCGAGCGAAAGGTATGTAGCGTGTGGCGAGACTGACGCTCAGCCATCACGAGCCAGAGCCGAACCGCAAGGGCGGCGTCGCTCTTCTGGCGCAGACTGTAGACCCACCGCATCCGGGTGAAGTCATCAGTCAGCGTCAGAACATACCGTCCCCTCTCGGACAGGGACTCGACCGGGAGAGGACCAAGCAGGTCCGAGTGGACCAACTCGAGTGGCCTCAGCGCTCGGGAACGCGAATCAGGATAAGTGCACCGGTGCATCTTTCCCTGAGCGCAAAAAAGACAGTCGGTCTTGGGTGGCTTCTCGAAAGAAGCCACGTCAAGACCAAGAGCGGGCTGTGTCCGGATGAGCTTCGACACAGTGTCGGAGCCCACGTGACACAGACGTCGGTGAAGCAACCGCTGGTGTTCCGGGGATAGAACACCAGTGACAAAAACGCGGCCAGAGGAGGAGGGAGAGCAAGGGGAGGAGGGCCGAGCAATGTGGTACAAATCATCTACGACTGAAGCACGCAGGACAATGCTACGGGTGTCAAGAGCAGTCAGTCGCTGAATCAGCGGTATGCTCAACGGAGAGACCCATCAGAGTGCAGGCACGCACAGACAGCAGGCTGTGCTCAAGATCAGGCACAAACAGCACGTCAGAGAGATACAGGGGGCCAGACGGACCATCAAAGCATACAACCCCAACACCGTGGACCGGTAAGGAATGACCAGAGCCTGTACGAACAGAACGGACAGTCGTGACGGGACCAAGTACCACAAAGTCACTACGACGACACGTCATGTGGTGGGTGGCACCGAAATCGATGATCCAAGTGCCACCGGAGTCACGACTGGTGGACGTCACTGTACAACGAGCAATGGGACACTTGGCATCAGAGAGACGCTGAGCCATCAGTGGGAAGGAACGACGTACATCACGAAGGTGAGACTCATGAATCCCGTCAGTGCAGTCAGGCCCATCATCATCACATGCGGACTGTGCTCCCCCACACGTGTCATCACGAGTCAAGAGGACGGACGAACAAGCAGTCTGTGACCCACTCGACGATGACAACACACTCGCACCTCCCTGAAAGCGAAGCGCCAGAAGATGACGGAGCTCGGCGATGGTGCGGTCACGTGGGTCTGGATCACTACTGCTCGCTGGTGAGGATGCAGGAGCAGCTGCAGTCGTGGTCGCCACGCGTCCAGAGGAGTGTGCGGTCGACGTGCCGGACGCCGTGCGGGCAGCATGGGCAGCCTGAAGTCCGCGAGTGATGCGCTCCCAGTCAAGCGGCTGCTGGCACTCGGTGTAGCGATGGGCACCTCCACAGTTGTAGCTGTGCACAGAACGGCCACTGCTACCATTGGATGACGACTGCTGCTGACCCAATCCGCGCTTCCTATTCTTCTTCTTCCCCTGGGCGGCTGCGGCAACGCCCTACGTCTGCGTGGGTGTAGACGGGGTCGAAGAGGAGGAGGAAGATGAGGTCGTGATGGAGGTAGATGAGGGTGAATGCAGGAGGGAAGATGGTGGTGAGGCGAGGACTGCTGCAGCGAGGGAAGTCTCCTGATGTGCTACTGCTGCCTCGCGGGCCGACGTCACCTGGAGGAAAAGCTGGTGGGCCCAAGGGAGCAGCTGCAGGGTGGCTGAGAAAGGCTCGAGAGCAGCGTCGCTGTACCGTGTGAATATGTCGGTGTACTCCAGGCGAACTCCGAGCATGATCGTCCGAAGTGCCCACAGCTGTGTGCCCCCTGAGGTCCCCAGACGCGTGTAGATACGCATGGCGCGTCGCCAGTAATCCGCCGCAGGCTCCGNACCACTGGATGACGACTGCTGCTGACCCGATCCGCGCTTCCTATTCTTCTTCTTCCCCTGGGCGGCTACGGCAACGCCCTGCGTCTGTGTGGGTGTAGACGGGGTCGAAGAGGAGGAGGAAGATGAGGTCGTGATGGAGGTAGATGAGGGTGACCGCAGGAGGGAAGATGGTGGTGAGGCGAGGACTGCTGCAGCGAGGGAAGTCTCCTGATGTGCTACTGCTGCCTCGCGGGCCGACGTCACCTGGAGGAAAAGCTGGTGGGCCCAAGGGAGCAGCTGCAGGTTGGCTGAGAAAGGCTCGAGAGCAGCGTCGCTGTACCGTGTGAATATGTCGGTGTACTCGAGGCGAACTCCGAGCATGATCGTTCGAAGTGCCCACAGCTGTGTGCCCCCTGAGGTCCCCAGAAGCGTGTAGATAGGCATGGCGCGTCGCCAGTAATCCGCCGCAGGCTCCGCTGGTCCCTGACGGAGCGAGTGGAAAGCACGAATGTGTGACGCACGCGTGGCGTGCGTCTCTGCGGCCAGTAGGGACAACGCCAGATCCCAGCCTCCATGCGGATCAGCTCCGGTGCCTGTGCCAGCCTCGCCGAGGAAGGGGCGGAAGTCAACGACAGTCTCGCGTGGCATGGCGTAGAGAAGTCCTCGCATGGCCCTGGCTGCTGTCAGCACCTGTGCTGGATCTGTAGGCTGGTATGGGCTGTGGTAGTAAGGCCACACTCCCTCGGAAGTGGCCCACACCTGAAACAGGATCTCCCAGCAGTCAAATCCATCCTCGCTGATGTACCGTGGAGGTGGTGCCTCAAAGTCCTTTGGCTGCCGCTCCGTGGGGAGAGCAACCGCAGGCTGAGGAGGGCGAGAGACGGGGAAGACTCATGGAAGGGGATGATCACCGGGGCAGTCAGGTGACGGTCGTATCGGGGACACGGGTGGAGGTCGGATACCCGTCTGCAGCTGACGGAGGCGCTCCTGTAGGAGACGAATCTCCCGCTCCTGGGAGTCATCCTCGAAGCCTGGCATGAATGGCTCGTCGTCAAGGAGGTCCGCAGGTGGTGGGGAAACCACACGAGGAGGTGAAGCAGGCGGGGCACCTGTCACGGGCACCGGAGCCGAATGCTGGGTGGAGGCCGCAACGCCGGCAGCTCCCTCAGAAATCCGCGGAGTAGCCGTGGACTGAGCGCGTAGGAGCTCAGTCAGCGTGCGGATCGCGTCAGTCTGCTCTCGCTGCAGACGACGCATCTCCTCCTGCTGGCTGCGCAGGTCCTCAATGGCCTGCGAGCGAGGGCTCCATACTCCTGAAGAAGAGGAGGAGGGATCACCTGGTCCCTTGTCCTTGTCGTCGGGCGAACTCATGTCGCCGCTCACTATGGGACGACAGGTCAAGTTTGCCGGATTTCAAAACCGTCTGCGTTTCTCGGGGAGTTGAAATGCTGGTAGCTTTTCACTTTCCGGGTGAAAATTTGGCTAAGTGTAATGCTGACGTCAGCTCGTCCCCTTCCTTTTCTTTTTTTTTTTTCTTTCTTGTCACAGTTCTACCGCTGCGCGGTGGCGCGCGGCAGCTCCGCGGAAGCTGCGCAGCAGCTGCCGCCCAGCTGCTGCTGCAGCTGACAGCACAGCTGCAGCAGCAGCTGCGTAGCTGCGTGTGCAGCGGTGGCAGCAGCGGCTGCGCTGCTGCTGCGCTGCTGCTGCGCTGCTGCTGCGCTGCTGCTGCGCTGCTGCTGCGCTGCTGCTGCGCTGCTGCTGCGCTGCTGCTGCGCTGCTGCTGCGCTGCTGCTGCGCTGCTGCTGCGCTGCTGCTGCGCTGCTGCTGCGCTGCTGCTGCGCTGCTGCTGCGCTGCTGCTGCGCTGCTGCTGCGCTGCTGCTGCGCTGCTGCTGCGCTGCTGCTGCGCTGCTGCTGCGCTGCTGCTGCGCTGCTGCTGCGCTGCTGCTGCGCTGCTGCTGCGCTGCTGCTGCGCTGCTGCTGCGCTGCTGCTGCTGCTGCGCGCTGCAGCTGCTGCTGGCTGCCGCCGCCGCGCGCTGCTGCTGCTGCCACTGCTGCGCTGCTGCTGCTGCCGCGACTGCCGCTGCTGCTGCTGTGCCGCTGCCGCTGCTGCGCTGCTGCTGCCGACGCTGCTGCTGCGCTGCTGCTGCCGCCGCTGCTGCCACGCTGTTGTGGCGGCCGCTGCTGCTGCGCTGCTGCTGCGCTGCTGCCGCCGCCGCCTCTGCTGCTGCTGCTCTGCTTCTGTGGCTGTGGAGGGAGGGGCGGCTGCACACACCGCAGCCGCCACACACCTCTGCGTGGCGGTACGCACCGCTGCTGCTGCCTCAGCAGCTGCGATCTCACGTGGTGGGTGGAGTACGTGGACGGCGACCGGCCGTCTCCAACAGGTCCCAGAAGGTCTGCTGCAGCGGTGACTCTCACTGCTGCTGCTCTGTTGCGTCTCTGGTGCGCAGCTCAGTGAGAACTGTCTCACTGCTCTGATACCATGAGAAAGTGCGTGGAAGCTTCCTAGCAACACAGCNTCAGGTGACGGTCGTATCGGGGACACGGGTGGAGGTCGGATACCCGTCTGCAGCTGACGGAGGCGCTCCTGTAGGAGACGAATCTCCCGCTCCTGGGAGTCATCCTCGAAGCCTGGCATGAATGGCTCGTCGTCAAGGAGGTCCGCAGGTGGTGGGGAAACCACACGAGGAGGTGAAGCAGGCGGGGCACCTGTCACGGGCACCTGAGCCGAATGCTGGGTGGAGGCCGCAACGCCGGCAGCTCCCTCAGAAATCCGCGGAGTAGCCGTGGACTGAGCGCGTAGGAGCTCAGTCAGCGTGCGGATCGCGTCAGTCTGCTCTCGCTGCAGACGACGCATCTCCTCCTGCTGGCTGCGCAGGTCCTCAATGGCCTGCGAGCGAGGGCTCAATACTCCTGAAGAAGAGGAGGAGGGATCACCTGGTCCCTTGTCCTTGTCGTCGGGCGAACTCATGTCGCCGCTCACTATGGGACGACAGGTCAAGTTTGCCGGATTTCAAAACCGTCTGCGTTTCTCGGNTACGCCGTCTGAACCTAGACGTGCAGAATCAAAAGACGGACGCAGCGACTGGTCACATGCATGCATCCATTGACTGACAGCGAGTATACAATGCAAAAATATGCAAATGGGCCTCATGCCCAGTCCGCCGAAAGGCGCCTGCAAGACGTAGAAGGCACAGCAAGGAGTCCCGGTGACATCTGGGGCTCTGGAACAGTGGTCGGTCAGCTCCAGGCGGGTAGTCCGCCGCCTGTCGTCGCGCCGGTGTCACCAGGGCCGCCTGCCTCAGGGATCTGCACGAGTATGGACACGGCCGAGTGGTCACAGTAAACTGTACAGGAACGGCACAAAGCACAACAAGCTCGTGTGGTGTGACATGGTCCGGAAGAGGACCATGCATTAGGCGGTTCCAGACCCACGTCATACACGAGAAGCCCAAATGCAAAGGCCTCTGGAAGACCGCACACAGCATGCATGGTGCCATCGCATCCTCCACGGTGCGGTTCCAATGCTCAGACACACTTATTTCAATGGTGTACCAGGAGTAGAGAGCTAATGAGAGACACTATGCACAGAAAAGTAGGTATGCATATTGCCTAAGAATTATCCATCACGATCCGAGTGAAACGTGTGAAGGGTACGAGGAGACTGGCGCTTAGCCATCACGGGCCACAAGCGGACCGCCAAGATGGCATTGCTCTTGTGGCGGAAGCTGTAGATCCACGGCATCCAGGTGAAGTCATCAGTCAAGGTGTGAACATTTCCGCCCTGAGAGGGTGTAGCACGGGCCAACCTTTCCACATGGCTTGAATTAGTCCCTGGCCTATGGGCAGTTGGACGAGATGGGTTGAGGATGAGAGATCCTCAAGCACTATGGGTTTTTCCCATTGGGCCAAACTTCATGCACCAATTCGTCTCATTTGTGTAAGAGCACCAAGATTCGAGTCCCTCGTTAGACGCCAAAGGCGGATCCACTTGTAGGTGGGAGGAGTGCAGTGCTGGCTGGCCACTGCACATGGTTTGAACTAGTTCTTGGCTAGTGGGCATGTGGACGGGATAGGTTGAGGCTTGGAGACCTTCAATCACCGTGGTTTTGGCTCACTGGGTCAAGCTTCCTGTACCAATTCGTGACAGAGGGACTTGACTCGGCCGATGAGGTTTGAGTGGACCAACTCTAGTGGTTGTAGTATACGGGAAGTGGAGTCAGGGTAAGAGGAACGATGCATCTTACCCTGGACGCAAAAATGAAAATTCGTCTTTGGCGGCTTCTTGAAGGAACCGATGTCAAGACCCGAACGTGGCTCAGTTCAACTGAGCTTGGGCACAATGTCCAAGCTCACATGGTAGAGACGGTGATGTAGCAAGCATTGGTGTTCAACAGAGAGAACACTAGAGACAAAACACTTGCTGAAGAGGGAGTGGGAGAAGAAGCAAAGTTAGTTTAATGAGACACACGATATACGTTATCAACAATGGAGGCACGAAGAACAATAGTATGGGTCTCCAGAACAGTCACTGTGGCAGAGTCAGCAAATTGCTTAAGATTGAGGCCCATCCTAGTGGATGCATGAACAGAGAGCAGGTGAAGCTCAAGAGAAGGGACAAAGAGCATATGAAAAGGTACAAGGAACTAGACAAACCATCAAAATGCACAACTCCAACTCCTCAGACAAGCAACGAGTGACCAGATCATGTGCAAACGGACCGCATGGATGCAACGGTACCGAGCACGATGAAATCACTAGAACTAGATAGTTCATGTGATGATTGGCACCTGAGGTAATCATCCAGGTGCCACTCGACTCACGGCCAGACGTCTACATTGAACAACATGGCACAGAGCACTCTGCCTCTGTTGCCTCTACCTCTGCCTTGAGACAACGATAGACAACAGCACAACTTGTGACTCCTTAAGCCAGTCGAGACTGTCAGGCCCATCCTCATCACAAGCCAACCAAGTTCCTCCGAAAGTATCATCACGGACAACAGACATAGTAGGACAAGATTTCTTGGGACCACTCCTTTGTAACAATACACTCTCATATCTCCAAGTACAAAGTGCTAGCATCTGACGAAGCTCCACAATCGCTCAATTCCAATGGTCCAGGTCACGGCTGCTACTTGGTGAAGCGGCTATGTATTCTACAGTGGTAGTCGCAGAGCGACCCGTCTACGTGTCACTGGTGGAAATCCGTTGCGCGTGTGCCACTTGGAGGCCGTGCATGATGGAAGGCCAATCAAGAGTTTTCTTACACTCTGTGTAGTTGTAAGCGCCACCTCAGCAGTGGACAGAATGTCCACTACCACTGCTCATCAGCTGCTGTTGCTGCTGTCCCTTGCTGCATCTCTTTTCTCCTTCTTTCCCTGTGCAATCATGTTGTTTCCTGAGTCTGGCCGCTCGAGGTAGAGGAGCAGGAGGAGGAAGTGGTAGAGGTGGGACTAGAAAACTGGGATAGAGGCTTAGGAGGGGTCGCAGTCAATGCTATAATGAGTGGACTCTGCTAATGGATGATAGCAATCTCATGAGCCAATTTTGCTATAGAAAGTAGCAATGAGCCCAAAGAAGCAACTGTAGTGACTCTGACCAATGAGAGAGGGCCACACGGTTGAAGCTCGTAAAGAGCTTCACATAATTTTAGCGTGCCTCCATCATGATGGCATTGAGTGTCCACAGCTGCGTCCCACCACTAATCCCAAGGCGCGTGCAAAACTGCATGGCACGCCTCTAGTAGTCTGTTGCGAGCTGCATGGGACCCTGACATAGAGAGTGGAACTCACGCAGCTGATGCGCCCTCATGACCGGGATCTTCGCAGCGAGCAGTGTTAGGCCTAGCTCCCTGCTGTGGCACGGGTCTACTCCATTCCTCGTCCCAGCCTCACCTAGAAAGGGACAGAATTCGGCTACAATCTCTCACGGCATATCATTGAGCGGACAGCGCATCACTCTCACTACTGTTTGGATCTGGTGAGTGTGGGGCGTTTGGTACTGTCTATGGTGGTAGGGCCACAGGCACTTAGATTCAGCCAACACCTGAAACAGGGTCTTCCAAAAATTGAAGCCCTCCTCACTATTGTAACAGGGAGGAGGTGTGTAAAAGTCCTTTGATTGCTGCTCTGTGGGGAGGGCGGTCTCAGGCTCGGAAGGTGGAGGACGAGGTAAAGGAAGGCCAAAAAGTGAACGTTGCTGAATGATGTGGCTGATCTTGGCGGCGGGAAGGTGGCTGGGTGAGAGGTTGTGATCCCAGACGCCGCTCATGAATGCGCTCCTCAAGGATTTGAATCTCATCCTCACGTGTGTTATCCTTGATCTCCTCCTCACCCAAACTGTCATCCTGTGGTGAGGGATACTGAGGCTATGGTGTCCTTTACAACATAGAATGTTAAACAGATGGTACAGCTCTAGCAGGTCCTCCTCGTGTCTGCAGTTAGGCCCTTCAATGACCCCTCAATGATTTTACAATCTTCTGCACCACGTCTGTCTAATGCCACTGCTAGCGATACACCTCATCCTACGTCCGACGAAGCTCGTTGATCGTGAGTCACTACGGCCGTGGACTCATGATGCGCGAAAAGGAGGAAGAGGAGAGGTTTAATTGGCCTTTGCCCTTGTCACGGACCGGCACCATCGGTGTTGCTCAGTATGGATCTCTATGTCAAAATGGTCTAAACAAGAAACCAACTGCGTTTCTCAAAGATTTGAGACGCTGCCAAAAATGGCATTCCGACAAGAAATACTGACGTAAGCACTCCTTATGATGATGTATGTACCTCTTTACTCCAGCACATTTTTTTCTAGAGTTTTTTACGCTAAATGTTATACATCGTTGATCTTTTTCTAAGTCACGTGGACTCTGCGTGAGGAAGGAGAAAAGGAGGGAGGACCTCTTCATCCCCTTGCGCGGCGGCATAGCTACATAGTTGCAGAAGTTCTATGCACCTCCGCAACAAAGCTACTCTAGAGCAGTGTTGTTGTTACTGCTGCTGCTGCTACTCACTACAACTGGTGCTGCTACTACTGTACTGATGTAGCTGCTACTGCTCTTGCAATGCTGCTATGGCTACTATTTCTGTTGCTGCTGGCACTGCAGAAGCTACAATGCTGCAGCTGGTGCTGCCGCACTGATGCTGCTGCCACACTGCTGCTGCTTCTCACAGCTGCTGCTGCCATTGCTGCTGCTCGCTGCCACTACACTTTTGCACTTCTCTTGTCGCTGCACGTTACTACTGCTCGTAGCCACCACTGCGAGGTCCTACTTTTGCAAGGTGATTCTCCCTTTCTTTTGTGTCACAGGTCACAACCAGACAGGGTTGTGCTTCTACCCAATACTGTCACTGTCGTTTTGTGTGGCTCTTGTAGTTTGTTGTTGCCACTACTGCCTGAGTGATAATGCGGTGATGCTATTACTGCAGACGTTAGGCAACTTCTTGCGACGTGTGCTACAATGTGTCATAGAATACAGATGTTGTGATGACTCTCACTGTTGTTGCCGATGTTGTGTCTCTGCAGCACAGCTCATTGAGAAAGGTCTAGCTACTCTGATACCAAGAGAAAATGATAAGAAGGTTCCTAGCGTTACTTCTGCTGACATGGCAACAGTGTCCAGTCAGCTGTCACACTAGCAAGGAAGCAGGTGCAAGGAACAACAAATGTCAGGCTAGGAAGACCCGCAAAGTGGAGAGATGGACTAGATTGGTAATGCAAAGAGGAATGACAAGCGATAAGCACACAACATGAACATCTACTGTGGCGCACGGTGGGTGATGCACGCGGCACTGTCAATTTGTCCCAAATTTGACCCAAAACCACTATTTTGGCTAGAACTCTGTGCATAGTCATCCAAAAGCTACACCATCTGAACTTAGAGATGCAAAACCTTGAGCTAGATGCCAATAATGGTAATGTGAATAGGTTCGGCATTGATCGATGGACACAAAATGAAAAGGATGCAAATTGTGCTGAAGGGGCCAGTCCATCGAGAAAACTCTAGTGAATACAAAAAACCTGCAGAGCACGTCAGCAAGAACACAAGATGTTGTGGCAGCTGTCCGGCAGCTGCTGGTGGATGGACCTACCAGTCGTCGGTGCTCTGGCACCAGCTGGGTCAGCATCAGGAATCTGTACAAGCATGGACATGGCCGTATAGTCATAGTAAGCTATACAGATAAACGAGGACAACTCACATCACAAAATGCCATGCATCCACACGAGATGGATGCATGGGGTCTCCATGCCACTAATAGGGTCGAGCCCGGCCTGCCGGCTGTGGGCCAGTTGCAGCTAACTCATGCTTTGGAGAAAATTCGGCAGCATGTCCCTTAGGGACTAGCCATCCTATGGTGGCCAAACACTACAACTCACATGCAAAGTGAAGATAGAATCCAGCACATCGTCCACGAGGGTATGTGACATGCATGTCGCTCATCCTACATTTAGGTCTCTCTTTGGTGGTATAAGACAGACAAGTCAGCTTGCAACCACGACTGGTACTGAGCCCTCCTCATCATTCTTCGCACACTCCTTTAAGAACCACATCACCTTTCATAATGGGCAAAGATGCTTGTATCACGGTGGCCTAATTCAACTCTTCTGGTACTAATTTCTTTGGTTTAGTTTGTGGCCCATTGTATCCATAACTCCCTCCTGTCGTGCTCCACATGCTCAGTATACCACACATGTATGGCTAAGAGTTCTGTCAGTGCAGGAGCTCTTTCCACGTGATGGAAGGTATTCATGAAGTAGCTCTCGCACTATGCCAGCAGTAGCACACATGCATGCATTCGCCCTCGGCCACATACGCTATGTATTTTTTATATTCTTGTGTGCTCTGCACACAAGGATGCCAGGGCTCTCTCTAACTTGCGTATGGATTTCCGGAGGAGCTATATTCAATATGACGTTTGCTCATCCTTAGGGGGCCACCTAGCTAGACTATTCCGCACCATGCCCATAGGCCAGGGACTAGTTAAAGCCATGTGGAAAGGTCGGCCCGTGCTATACCCTCTCAGGGCCAATATGTTCACACCCTGACTGATGACTTCACCTGGATGCGGTGGATCTACATCTTCCGCCACAAGAGCAATGCCATCTTGGTGGTCCGCTTGTGGATCATGATGGTTGAGCGCCATTCTCCTCGTACCCTTCATACGTTCCACTCGGATCGTGATGGAAAATTCTTAGGCAAGATGCACCCCTACTTTTCTGTGCATGGTGTCTTTCATTAGCTCCTCGCTCCTGGTACACCATAGAAAAAGGTGTGTTTGAGCATTGGAACCACACCGTGGAGGATGCGATGGCACCATGCAGTCTGTGTGCAGTCTTTCAGAGGCCTTTGCATTTGGGCTTCTCGTGTATCACGTGGGTCTGGAACCGCCTAATGCATGGTCATCTTCCAGACCATGTCACACTACAGGAGTTATGGTTCGGCCATCGTGCCGATCTATGTCTTGCTCGCGTTTGGAGCCCCTCACCTACCGCTGGTAGATCGAGGACCAGCAGGGATCCACGGTCTCACCTCATAGTTGCATGTGTGCCTTCTTTGGGATCTCCCCGCAGTCAAAGGCTTGGCACTTTTGGGACTCCACTCGCCATTGCATTGTCAAGTCTCAAGATGCTCTATTCTTTTAGGCTCTCATCGATGGTGACCTGTCCAACATTTTGTCACTAACCGCTGACAACGCTCCCTCATGTATGTCTTCCGGGCAGATAGGGGAGTCTAGTCCTACAAATGGATCCATCTGGGACTCCCCATCTGTAGTCTGGTCTCTGGTTGCTGACGATCCGGCCATCTTGGCTCTGGGTCCAGTAGTTCCATCAATCCCCTCCGGCACACCTGATCCCATGCCAGTGTCAGTCCACTCTTGCACACCTGATTCTGCGCCAGAGTCAATCCCATTTGGCACACCTGATCCCATGCCAGCGTTTATCCCCTCTACAACACCTGATCCGGTGGCAGCACCAGTCCCTCCTGGCAAGCCTGATCCCGTGCGAGTGTCAGTCTCCTCAAGAACACCTAATCACGCACCGGTGATAGCATTCCCACTCATACCTACTCCTGTGCCTACACCTCTTCATCCTACGTGAGAGCCAACACCTGTCAATGTTTCTCCTCTACCGTCTTCCCTTCCGTGGGAGTCCATTGTCCCTACGGCTATGGCCCAGTAGCATGCTCTACAGCTCAATGTGAGCACCTCAACATTGGACTACTCGCGCGAGCCCAGTGGTGGTCTCCAACCATTGGCCTCTAGGGCTCAATAGACTATTGACTCAGTGCCTAAGCGCACGACTCGTAGTGTTGAGAGTGACGAGCCTGGCAGAAAGGCCATTGGCCTAAATTTTGACGTGAAATACATTGACGGGTGGCAGGCATGTCCTGTCGCTCATGATTTCTTTCTTGCTTTTGATCTCACAGTCGGCCTGGTCGTGGTCGGACCAAGTCCAGAGACGTGTGTTTTTTTTCCACCTCTAGCTCTCCCTCGATGACACCTGATCAAGGTGTGTTGAAGGAGACACTCACGACTCAAGACGTACAGTTGCGGCATGTTGCTAATGAGGATTCGCTGAAAGCCATCTGTTAGCGCGGTGTTTATGAGCTTGTCGACCTCCTGCCTTGGTGGAAGGCTGTACAGGCCAAGTGAGTCTTTTGGAAGAAGGTGAAGCCTGATGCTATGCTGGATTGCTACAATTCTCGCTTGACATCCAAGGGGTTCTTTCAAGTTGAAGATGTGGATGCAATTGACACCTTTGCACCCATGGGCCGCATGACCACCGCTCCCACTTTGTTTTGGGTTGTTCCTCACCATGACTGGGAGCTACACCACATGGATGTGAACAACACGTTCCTCCATAGTGGTCTAGAGAAGGAGATCTACATGGTCCATCCACCAGGTTTTCAGGTCGGTGACAAGGTCTGGCGCTTGCACAAGGCCTTGTACGGTCTAAAGCATTCATCGTGGTGCTGGAACCAAGAGATCACTAGCACACTGACACGTGCCGGGTAGGTGCAGAGAGACGCCGGCCCGTCCCTATTTCTCAGACGTATAGCTGAGAGCTCCAACACCATCCTTGTTGTGATTTGCGTGTGTATTATCTCACTCATCTGTGTTGTGACCTCTTGGCTCATGTACATGCTCGTGCAGATGACTAACTCGGTGGACGTTGATGACAGTGGGCGCAAAACAATGGAGGGGACGTCCCACCGTTTTGAGAGACTTAACTCCTGTCTCCTTGTGTGGAGTCTCCCACATGGTAGCAGTGTGCGCCCAGCTCCATCGACAATAGCCACCGGAGCTCACGCCACCGATGGTCATGGAAGACTGCTCCTTGTAACATACTGTCTACCTTGGCTTAGGCAGCCATAACTTTTGTGTGTGATTTTTCGAGCTGATTCCAACTGCATGACTACGTTTGCAACAAGCATGTTTTTGTATGGGCCAGTTTTCAGGGAAAATGGACGACGCCCGGGTCTGGGGCCGTCGGTCCACTGGCAGGGCTCACCGAGAAAACCCCACAGGCCAGAAAATAGTGCATTTATCTGCTTGGTTGGTAGACTGAGTAATAAGCCTCACATAGGTAAGGGCCTAGGTTAGTGTGGGAGGGGTCCCTCACCAAACCTCATTATTGATGTCAACTCAGTCATTACTCATTTCCAACTGCAATTCTGGCGCTAACTTTGAGTTTGGGTGTTCTCTCTCACAGCTACGCAGCCAGTGCTGCTTAGGTGCTAAGTCTGGACACAGCAGGCCACAAGATTCAGTCCAAGTGTGTGAGGTGACATACAATAGTCTTGCCTAGACTAGCACAACATTATTTCAAGTTTTGTATCAGAGCCATAGCATAGCGGATGCAGCAGACTGAGTAGAAGCGAGTAGACTGAGTAGTAGCGGCGTACAGGTGCCAGTCAACCTTTGCGGACCTCAATACACGCCAATGTAGGGAAAACTCTGCCGGAATTTTCCGGGCAGAGTTATCCTCGGCTGGTGGTGGCTTCAAAACGCTCCCGATGCGGTGGAAATACTGCCAGTTTTTTGTTGTTTGACATTGATCCCACGCCGTTGGTAGCATAGATGGTCATGCGGCCAACGCAAGAAGACACGACGCCAATGGCAGAGCCGACACACGTAGCGATGGCACCGCCAACCAGGAGGGAAGTGTCCCCGTTGCTTCCCCATTTGTTTTTCTCTACCTCCTCTCTGTACCCGGCGTACCCTTCCTACCTGGCGTACACCTCCTACCGGGTGCAGCCACATTAGCGGCTGTGGAATCAGCCCCGCTAGATCCGGAAAGGAAGGAGAAAAAAACAAACCCGGACTCCCACTCCTGCTTGCTCGCTGCCTGCCACAGCAGGAGAAGCAGCGGTGAGGCAATAACAGTAGTAGCAACATTAACTGCATTCGAACACCAGCTACAACAACAGCAGCAGAAGCAACAGCTACAGTAGCACAGCATCAGCAATGACAAAATAACAGCAACAGCAACAACAAAATAAGCAGCTTGTGGCAATTGTAGCAGCAGCACGAACCAGTTGCGACAGCGGTAGCATCGCACAGTGGAAGCAATACCAGCAGCGGCAGGTGCCGCAAAAGCTACACAAAAGCCACGCAGGCTTCCGTGCAGCTCTGACGGGATGTCGGCCACCAACCAGAAAAAAACATCATTCTGTCTCCTTCAAACAAGTCATCCAGAAAAGAAGTTGCTGATTTTTTTTTGCAATTTTTACTAACAATCAGTCACAGTACTAGTGGTAGCGTCCGCCACTCGCTACCATGGCCCAACTCGGTACCGCTACTGCCACGCAGTCCACCTCTGCTAGCGCTATGCCACCGACTGACCCAGTTGCCGATCTTCAGCAACAGGTTGACGGCCTGCAAACACTCCTAGCCACCTCAGAATCGATCTAGACAGACGCAGTCCAGCTGCCTTTTCATGGCCAGCCTGGTCCCACAATCTTTGTTGCAGTACAGACAGTAGCCCATCAGCACCAGCAGCAGCGACACCAGTCCGTCTCCAGTGTGATAGGGTCTCTCGGCAATGCAGCCAGAACCTAGCGCAGGCCAAAGGTTTCTGAGACACCACCACCCCACCTTGACGTTGGTGAGTTTGCATCCTCGGAGCGACTGTTTTTCATTATGGGCTCAGGGTAAGGGTCTCTTGCCCTACTGCACCGTGAAGTACAACTCCTCCATCCCCGAGCAGTTGTTCCACATAGGCCATGCAGCTAGGACCCTTGTCTTTGCTATAGCAGAGAGTGATCGTACTGACCACGAGCCCTTCATCGGTGATCCTACTGTTGGCACCGACCCTGACCTCTGTGAGGACTGGAGTTCTCTCACACGTCCCTATCATCCTTCTGGCCAAGCCGTCATCAGTTGCATTCTGAGGAGTTTCAGCGATCTCAAGGTGGGTGACTCAGAGTCTTTCACCACCTATTCGCACCACGCACATGATCTTCTCCATCGGCATGGCAAGGCTGGCCCACCTTCGCTAGCCGCTCTTCCCACCATCAAGAATGGCGCAGCTTTCAACCGCGCAAAGATCCTCGCCGACTTTGACCTTGAGATCTTGGAGGCCATGGCGTCCCAGGGCACTCTGATGTCCTAGTTTTATTCCCGGTTCTTGGATTGGAAGAGGCGATTCAGGACAGTCATCTGTAGCATGGAGACATAGACGCATTAGCAGCATTAAGCTCTGCCTCTCCTGCGCCTTTGTTGACTGGGACCCCTGTTGCCGCCGGAGCAAAGCGTGGTGCTGGCTGTGGCAAGGGGGGGCAAGGGAAGAAGGGAAAGAGTAAAAACCAGCATCCTTCTGGCAGCAGCTCCACCCGTAGCAACCCCCTAGTCTGCCACAACTGCAGCCAGCTAGGTTATGGTTGGTACACATGTCCACTACACACTAACAAGTCTTGCATTGTCAGTGCCATGCGTCGCAAGCGTGAGCAGCGCCTTGGTACCATTGCAGCTACTATCGCCTCTCCTCTTGGTGCTTCATCCATTTCATCAGCAATGGTCTCCTCCACCAGCACTGCAGTAGTCATGACTACTACATCCCTGACTCCTTTCACGCCTTCTGTCGGACCTGTTGCTGCATGCACTTTGTATCCGGCATGGTCACCTTCACTGTCGCAGCTCAGCTACACCTTAGCTTCTCCCTCTGGCATGGCCACACTGCACTACCTATAGAATCTTGGGCTCTCTTCTTGCCAGCGCCAGCTGGAGCAGTTCATTGCGCACTGCCTCGACATCCCTCCTCGTAAGTCCCAGCAAAGTACAAGTTGTCTCGACATCCCTCCTACTAGTTAGGAGGTCACACAAAGGTGTCAGACTGAGACTGCTCTCCGCGGCAGTCCCCCTGTGGATGATCCTACCGCTGTGTTCCTACTCCCCTCTTGGATGATGCTGCCAGGCTTGATGTTTGACAAACACGCTCTGTATCTTTGTCTCTTACACAACGCATGTTATCCACGTCATGTCAGGTCGCTCAGTGCAACGTTACCGCATCTATCCGCAATCGTGATGGCACCTAGATCATCAATTCTGGTGCTACTAGTCACATGGTGTCTTGTCATCAGGCGTTCAGTTTGCTTGGCCCGGTTGGCGTTGTTCAGAGTGTTTGGACTAGGTCCGGTCAGGAACTTCCTATTCTTAGTGTTGGTGTTGTCCGTTTTTTAGGTCAGTCTGGCCACGTCTACGTCACTGATGTGTTGTACCCTAGTTCTTAATGATTTTTTTGGGTTAAACAATATTCAGGGTGCCCAAAAAGTTCATTCACCATTAGCTTTTCCATGTTGCATTTTAATTCAACGAACCTGGGGTCATTTGTGTTTGTAATTTCGTTGTGAGAGAGGTCATGGTGGTATTTTTCTCGTGATGTTCCCTTTTGATTGTCTGTTCGAAGTGCTGGTGTTTGAATTTTTGGAGTTTAAACGTGTGCGTCAAAAACTTGGTCGCGGCCGGATGTGCGCGATTGTTTTTGTTATCGCCGTGGCACGCGGCGCCACTTGATGCAATCAAACGGAGTCGGGTCATCGTGCGTAGCGCTGCATCTCGTCGCAGAACTCCATGCACACAACACTCGGTAAAACTGCACGCTCCCCCGACTGTACCACCACTTCTTTCTTCCACCTCAGCTAAGGATCAACTACCATGTCCCTACTGACATTCTTTTCCATGGTCATTCGCGAGGAGCACCATGACAACGTTGTCCGTGTCCTGAGTGATCCCCGACCCATCGCCCCACCATGACGTGGTCCTGGTCGTCCGCGAAAGACGACTGTTCTATCGCCATCTGTCACGCCGGCGGAGTCTACCCTCCCTGTGTCCGAGCCATCCGCCCCTGAGAAGTCCCCCGAGACGTCCATTCAAGAGAAGCTGCGACGGAAGAGGACGCGAGTTATCCTGTCCGACGATGAGGATGAGGAACGTGTCCGCCATGTTGCAATCAACGAGGAACCCAAGTCCTTTTCTGCCGCTGAAGATGACAAGGAGGACGTCCACGCGGCACTGCTGAACGACATCGATGCATCTGTCGCAGCCATGGTTTCGGCGCAGGAGTACCATGCACGTGAGGAGGCAGAGAAAATGCTCGTCGTCACCCTCCTGGCGGAGCTCGAGAGGGATGAAGACGCCGAAGAAGAATCAGACGCAGCAGAAGCAGTCTTCACCCCTCTCATCTGCGTGCCAGAAGCAGTCTTCACCCCTCCCATCTGATTATTGACCGTCTGGTTCTGCTTGACCGCGCTTGCCCATGCTCGTGGTTGATGACGTCAATGAGGAGGTCACCTTTGTCCATGACCTCCTCATCGACGTCATCAACCACGAGCACGGGCAAGCGCGGTCCGTACATGGACTGGTTTGGGTTGGGGCATGTCCCAACCATCCATGCCACAACGGCTCCATCCACTCGGCCATCACCTACCTGCGCTGCAGCTACCGCACTCCCAACAACGCATCCGTGTATGACAAGTTCTCGTACAGCACTGTCAAGGGATGGTACGAGAACTTGATGAAGAAGCTGAAATCGTAGTACGCAAGTGCCCTCGTTGCCGGAGGGGACCCGCCAGAGGAGGAGGCTGCACTGACCACCCCTCGTGTGCAAGGGTGTCATGGAAGGAAGTCGTACTTCCACGATGAAACCGCTCTCAAGGGGGAGGTGCTCTGAACCCTTAAGGGCATGCGTGAGAGGGGCGTGCCACTGTGCTCCGCCACGATCAGGGACAAGGTGCACGTGATTATGGCGAAGCGCAGTGTCGACGTCTTTGGTGGCAAGCCTACGGCAGAGATTTTCAGCTGCTCCTGGTGCCACAAATTTGTGGCTGACGAGTTGCAGTGGACATGGCGATGTGACACCACTGCTTCGCAAAAACTTCCCGATGACTGGCAGCTGAAGGCGCTCTCCATGCACAGACATCCCGCCTTCTACATCTCGCTGTACAAGATCCCCTCTTACCTCGTGGTCAACGCCAACCACACTGGCGTACACCTTGTTCCGGTGCCTTGCTACAGTTACGTGCCTAAGGGGTCTGAGGAGGTGAAGGTCTGCAGCAAGGAGGACAAGCGCCAGGTGACGTTCCTCGTCGCATGCGCCATAGACAGGGAGGTCTTGCCGTTCCAGGTCATCTGGACCGGCAATACCACCGCATGTCATCCGCTCGGCCTGCACAGTGACACGGCAAAAAAAACCTCACAATGACACTTTACGCACACTGCCAACCACTGGGCCATGGTCGAGATGACCAAGCAGTGGTTCTGCATGGTCCTCTAGCCGTATTTGATTCGCATGTGCGCGAAGTATGGCCTGGACCACACAGCCAACAAGCTTTTGCTCATTCTAGACGTGTGGCGCCCGCAGGCTTCTGAGTCCTTTTGTGAGTGGGTTCTTGAGCGTTTTCTGTGGGTTAAACTGCTCTACATCCCTGCTGGCTACACATCAAAGCTGCAGCCATACGACATCGGACTCGAAAAGCCCTTCAAGGGTGAGGTGACTAAGGACTGCTCCTCGTGGGTGGGTGACAAGCTGCGCGACTCAGAGGATGTCAACCTTGGCATGCGCGCAATGAAGGACGCTGCAGTGAGCTGGATGCTGAAGGGGAGGGCCCACCTCTGCCAGAACCCAACCATCATGCACAATGCTTGGCACAAGGGAGGGTGGGGCAAATGCTTCGACGTTGACTTTCAGTGCGTAGCGAGGTCTGATCTTGTGAACTTCATGGCTGAGTCAGACTACCAGGGGTTTGAGGAGGAAGATGATGTTGCATGATGCAAACCGGTTTACTTATCCTTTAATCCGTGTTCTTTTTTTGCAGATTCCTCCACCCCGGTCCAACTCTCCTGCCGTCTTTCCCTGCCCATCCAAACATTGACATGCCCACACAATCCGCAACGAAATCACGGAACACCGAGATTTGACACCGCATGCAAGTGTATAACAGCGATCACAATCCCTAGACCACACTACGTAAGGAAATACAGAAGTTCCCTTTTTTAGAATTATTAAACCATAATCGTTATAAATGGATACATACAAACTTGTACCCAAAACAAAGAATTCATTGAGCAAAAAAATAACAAACTAACAAAATCAAAAAGCACTAGGGTATGTGCCTGGCCTTGAGCTCAACATTCTTTCCGTCACTGCTCTCGACCACAACAACATGGATATTGTGCACTCTTGTGGTATTGGCACAGTCACTCAGTATCCGTCTGGTCGTGTGATGTTGCGTGCAGAGTCTCGTGATGACTTGTGGTACGTCACTTGTTTGTCTTCTGTCTCCTCACCCCTGTCTTCAGACAGGACGCATGTGTTTGTCACAAGCACACTGTCCCCAGCATACTCACCTCGTTCACTATCCCATATGCCACATACACAGTTCTGCCATTCAAAGCATTATTTGCACGCAACCTTCCCTTGTCCTCGATCCAGCTACTGCGCTCACGTCAAGATGCACAGGTCTCCTTATCCTGTCTCCTCTTCCCGCACCTCCCATCCGCTTGAGCTGGTCCATTCTGACCTCATGGGTCCCTTACCTGTCGAGTCTATTGCGGAGCGTCATCGTTGCCTTCTTACGCTCACTTACGGCTACTCTCGCTTTTGATGGGTGTTCTGCCACTGGCAGAAGAGCGATGTAGCGGCATCGATTCATGATTGGCTCCTAGCCGCAAAGCGTGAGTGTGTTCATCCCCTTCCTCTTCCGTTCTGACCAAGGTGGTAAGTTCATGGGAGAGGGAGATGATTTCCTCAGGAGTCGTGGCGTCAGGCATGAGACGTCTGCTCCCTACATTCTGGAGCAAAACATTGTCTCTGAGCGCTGGAACTGCACCATGAATGATGCGATCCACACTATGCACATTGAGTTTGGCCAATCCGAGTGCTTCTTCTTCGAGGCCATGTTGTACATGACTTGGGTTTGGAACAGAGTCCCTCACGGTCCCTTGCCCCATCATGTCACTCCCTACGAGCATTGGTTTGTGCACCGTATATATCTTCATCCTTTGTGCGTTTGGGGTTGTGTCGCCAGCGTCTGGCTCATGGAAGACCAGCAGGACAGTAAGATGGCTCCCTGTGTTCGACTTTGTACCTTTCTTCGCGTGTCTCATCAGTCAAAGTCTTCGAGGTTCTGGGATCCTATTAGGCATCGCATCATCAAGACGTGTGATGCTCTGTTCTTTGTGGAGTTTTTTTCACGCGATGTCCTATTTGTCCATGCCGGGACCCTTCCAGCCTAGTCACCGCCATTGCGTAGAGGAGATTTTGCACCAGTGCACGATGTTGCTCCCTATCCGTCAGTGTCTAGAGTCCCTGGTCCCACCAAGTTACATACACCTCCACTCACAACAGACACTCCCACCACACCAGAGTCCCCATCTGAGTCTATTCCTCAAGGTGCTAACCACGCATCTGAGTCTGCCTCTTCGGCCGCTGACACCGCCGACCAGGCAACTGAGTCCACCTCTTCGGCCACTGACTGAGCCCACTTACTCGGACGCGGACTCCGCCACCCTAGTGACAGATGCAGTCACTTTGGCTGCTGCCTGAGTCGACCAGTCAGGAAGTTTTCAAGCTTTGGTCACTCCAGTAGAGGGAATAATCGTGTCGTTGCCTCTTCCACCCCGGCACATCCACTCCTCTAGTGTTGGTTCGACATACTTATGCACTCCTGGTGGTCATCTTCATCCATGCATCCCAGTACCTCCATCAGGCGTGCATCCTCCCATCGTTTGGCCGCCTTCGGCTGCTACCCTCCGTCCCACGCTCTCTTCTCACATTGTTGTGAGTGGTGATCCACGGACGAAGGCCTTGGGTCTAACTGTCCTTGTTTTTGTCACAGTAGACGCTCATCCTAGATCTACAATATGTTATGCCCTGATTTCTCAGGAGCATCGACGTGATTTCTCTGTCTCGTTGGCGCGTGCTCTAGCAGGTCTTGGCACTTCTCGTCTATTGACAGCCACGCTGTCTCTGCAGACAGCCAATCCACAGAGCCTCCTTGAGGTAAGGGCAGCACCTGATCATGCCCAGTGGAATGCTGCTTGCAAGGAGGAATCAGCTACTACCGATGAGCATGTTGTGTACAAGCTGGTCCCATTGCTCCGAGGCTGTAAAACCACTATGGCCAAGTGGGTTTTCTGTCGCATGTGGAAGCTAGATGGCAAGCTGGACAAGTACAAAGCCTACCCAACTGCCAAAATCTTTGCACATGTACCAGGAGTGGACTTTGACCAGGTTGCACCGGTTGGCCGTTTCACTACCTGTCGCGCGCTCTTCAACATGATCGCACCGCATGGCTAAGAGCTCCACCAAATGGACATTAGCAATGCCTTCTTGCATAACGATCTCAACAATGAGGAGCTCTACATGGTCTAGCCCCCAGGTTTTGAGGATGGCACGGGTCATGTTTGGCCCTCTATATCCTCAAACAATTGCCCAGGTGCTCAAAAATTGAGATCAGCCACATCGTCTTGAAGGGTGGCTTGATGCGCAGTACTGCAGATCTAGCTCTCTTCTTCACCTCAATGGGCACCGCCCTTGTCATCATGCTCATCTATGTGGACAATCTGCTCATCATATCCCCTGACCTCGCCGTTGTCCATCGAGCAAAGGATTTACTATAGACCACATACAAGATGAAAGATCTTGGACCTGCACAGGTGTTGCTAGGCATGGAGATTGAGCGCGACCGTGTCCAAAACATTGTTCGTGTGCATCAGGCAGCATGACTATAGACGTTGGCTGAGCGCTTTGCGGACCTCTTGTCCACACCGTACCCAGTGCATCCACTCCCATAACCTTAGATAGCCAGATCAATCTAAATGCTTCTGATAGTGACACACTGGGTGCAAGTGTGGACGTGACTACCTTTCTTTGTGTCATTGGGTCACTCATGCTCCTTGCTACCATAACACGACTAGAAATTGCCTTCGCCGTGAATGTACTGCATCAGTTGTCTCATTCTCAACACCAATTGCACTTAGATGCAACAATTCACATGGTGTGATACGTTGTCTCCACCCCACGTCATGGATTGACATTCCGCCACTAGTCGTCTGTAGTTGTTGAGGGCTACATGGATAGTGACTTCGTTGGAAGTGCAGATGGCAAGAACCACACTAGATTAATCTTCCTTGTTGGCAACACAGCTGCCTCATGGCAGTGGCAAGCAGGGGTGCATTGCACGTAATAGTGCAGAGGCACAGTGCTTGGCATTGGGTGCTAGTGCATGCCAGGGTGTGTGTGTTTCCGTTGTCTGTTGTGTGAGTTTCGTCAGCCTGCATCGCCCATCGCACTACATTGTGACAATGGGAGTACCATCGCCGTCACAGAAACCATGGCATTCATCACACACACACAAAGCACATCAATGTGGAGAATCACTATGTGCATACTTTGCTGCATGAGGGTAGCATCCGCATTGTGTGGATCAGGACTGTGCGACAGCTAGCTGACTTCTTGACCAAGGCCGTCAAGCGTGCATTGTTCAAAAGGGTTGTTAGTTTGGTTGGTCTACATTTGTGAGTGTTTCTTCTTGAACTTGTGAGCTCCCTTACTCTGTATCGCTTCATGTATGTCATCATTCTTCGTGATACTGTGTGGAAGCTTCCTAGCGACACAGCCGCCGACTAGGCGTCAGTGCCTGGTCAGACGGTGACGACGGTCACAAATCGTGCACACAACGGCAAGGGTCTGGCTAGGAGACACGAGGCAAAGTGTCAGAATGCTTTAATAGCATTTGCAGAGAGAAATAACAAATGACTTGTCCATGCCATAAGTACCTGCCGCGGAGCACGGCGGGTGTCGCACGCGGCAATGCAAGATCTGTCCTAAAACCGGCCCAAAACCACTATTTTGGCCGTAACTCTCCGCAGACATTTCAGAACGCTACGTCGTCTGGACCTAGACATGCACGATCACAAGCCAGATGCTACAACTGGCACATGCATGCATCTAGCATCAAACTGTGAACACAAAATGTAAGAATAATGCAAATCGGGCCCACGGCCAGTCGACCGATAAACTCCTGCGTGCTGCAGAAAAACTGCAGGGGGTCCCTGGTAGCGTCCGAAGCTCTTAAACGGTTGCCGATCAGCTCCAAGCTGGTATTCCACGACCAGATGACACACCTATACCACCAGGGTCCGCTTCAGGGAGCTGCACGACTATGGACACAGCCGAGTGGTCACAGTAAACTGTACAAGTCGACAAGAGCGTCACAAATCACAACACCCCCCCATGACTCGATGATACGCATGTTCATACACGTGCAGCACTGAGACGAGTACAACAATGAGTGCAACGACAGATGTGACACGGACAAAGACACACCCCACACTCAACCACTCTTAGGCAAGGGGCGAAGCCCAACAGAACGAATGGCCACCAAGAACTTTTCGCGTGCTAGTGCCTTCGTCAAAAAGTCAGCACGCTGCATGTTAGTGCCAACCCAAATGACGGATATCACGTGTTGCTCCACCAGATCACGCACAAAGTAATGCTCAATCGCAATGTGCTTCGTGCAAGTATGAAAGACACCAAAGTTCTCTGCAATGGCAAGAGCACTTTGGTTGTTGCAGCGAAGCACAATGGCAGGTACTGACTGACCCAGCTCAAGGAACAGGCGCTGCAGCCATACCGCCTCAGCAGCCCCTGCACCCAGAGCAACATACTCTGCCTCTGATGAGGTACGTGCAATGCAACCCTGCTTCCCATTGCGCCAGGACACAGTGGTACCACCAAGCACGAACACGTCACCGGTGCGAGTGCGTCCATCTGGGCTCCAGGCCCAGTCGCTGCCGGTGCAGCAGTCAAGGACCACCGAACTCTGTCGGCGAACGCAGAGTCCGAGGTACGGTGTGGAGACCACGTACTACACCACTCGCACAGCCGCATGAAGGGCTCTAGCGCGTGGAGCTTGCAAAAACTGGGCAAGGAGGTTGACGGCAAAAGCAATGTCAGGATGTGTGGTAGTGGCTAGGTACATCAAAGATTCGATGAGACGCAGGTACAAGGTCACATCCACTGTCTCCCCCAGCTGTGTGGGATTGTCCACCTTGAGGGCATCCTGCCTGGTGGGCGTGAAAGGTGTGGAAGCCGTGGGCACTGCGTCGAGGAGGTCACTGAAGCGCTCCCCCGCAACACGTGCGTATCGGGCCTGATGCAATAGTAGAGTACGACGTCTGTGGTCTCGCACGATCTCCAAGCCAAGAAACACCGCTCTAGGACCAAGGTCCTTCATCCTGTAGGCAGTTTGGAGGACAACCTTAGCCTTCTTCATGACCTCCAGGGAAGGAGACACGATCAAAAGGTCGTCGACATAGACCAGGATGGCGGTGAACCGCTCAGGAGTCCATCAGATGAAGAGAGAGGGACCTGCCTCGCTCTGTACATGTCTCGCACGAGTCAGAGTGCGAGTGATCTCCTGTTTCCAACACTGAGAAGACTGCTTGAGGCCGTAAAAGGACTTGCGCAAGCACCAGACCTTGTCACTGTCCTCAAAGCCAGGTGGCTGAGCCACGTAAATCTCCTCATCCAATGAGCCATGGAGGAACGCATTGTTGACATCCATCTGGTCCAATTCCCAATCATGCTGAGCCAATACACCGAACAGAGCTCGAGATGAGGTCATGTGGCCGACAGGGGCGAAGGTATCAGTGTAACTGATGCCCTCAATCTGAGAGTATCCCTTGACGACCAAGCGAGCCTTGTGGCGTTCCAGTGAGGCATCCGGCTTCACATTCTTGCGAAAAACCCACTTGACCTGAATAGCCTTCCTCCCAGGTAGAAGGTTGACTAGCTGGTAAACTCCGTGCTCTCGGGTGGCACAAAGCTCATCCTCGTAGGCACCACACCAAGCGTCAGCATCCTGTGATGAGAGAGCTTCCCTCAATGTGCCCGGGTCAGGCGCCATAGAGGGAGAGCTCTGTATGGCAAGAGCGCACGCCTCAGTGCTAGGTCTGACAACCACAAGATCGGCTGCTGAGTCACAAGCAAAGTGAAACTCATGAGTGACGAGGTCGTTCCCTATGGAGCACGCTGGATGTACCTTTGTGTGCTCACTGCGGACACTCAGGCCTAGGGCATTTGTGCCGGGATCACCACTCGCGATGCTGCGAGTGGAGTGCCTGGGTGCGGGACCAGACACTCGTTGAGCTCCGGAGTCCAATGGTCGAAGACGACCGCCAGGCTCACGGGAGTAACCTGGGCTTGAGGGGCGCACCTCAGGCTCAGGAACAGGCATAATCGCAACTGGGGAAGGCTGAGGCAAGGGATTGGTGATGCCCTGCGAGAGATGCGTGTGTGGGAGATACGGGACTGGGTGTGACAGTAAGAGCAGGTGAGGCAGGGCCATGCACAGAGGCAGGAGTGCCGGCGGACATAGGTAGGGTTGCAGGAGTACGCACAAGTACATGATCATGGATACCTGTGGGGTGCTAGGGAGCAAGGGTAGAAGCCGGCGGTGCTGTAGAGGTCTCTGGGCCGAGAGCGATGATCGCTGGGTCATCAAGAGCTAGAGACCGCGAAGTGGAGGGAGCTCGAACAGACACATCAGCCTGGCGAGAGGTGCTCGCAGGCGCAAACTCCCCCATCCGTCGAGAAACCTCACACGTAGGAACGTGCATGAAGGACATCAACGTAATTGATGTCAGATCACGGTGGGTTAAGGACTCAAAGAAGAGTGCGTCAGGTGACTCAACAATACGACGGTGAGCGGGGTCCCAAAAGTGCCAAACCTTCGACCGCGGGGAGATGCCAAGGCACACAAGCGACCCCACGGTGAGACCTTGCACCCTTGCTGGTCCTCGGTGTACCAAACAGAAGCCAAAGATCCCCAGATGCGAGCGAGGCGTAGGTCAGCACGGTGGCCAAACCAGAGCTCATACGGTGTGACGTGGTCCGGAAGGGGACCGTGCGGGAGGTGGTTCCAGACCCAAGTAATGTAGGCGAAGCCTTCAAAAGCGAGAGACCACACTCAGCCCGCATAGCGCGAACCGCATCCTTCATGGTGCGGTTCCAACGCTCAAAAACACCGTTCTGCTGAGGAGTAGCAGGAGCGCAGACCTGGTGAAAAATCCCGTGTTTAGCAAAGAAGCTGTCCATCTCGCCAAGAAACCCGCCGCCGCGATCCGAGCGGAAGGTGTGCCGCGTGTGGCAGGACTGACGCTCAACCATCACTCGCCAGAGGCAAACCACGAGAGCGGCGTCACTCTTCTGGTGCACGCTGTAGATCCACCGCATCTGGGTGAAGTCATGAGTCAGGGTCAAGACGTATCAATCCCGATCGGATAGAGACTCGACAGGAAGAGGACCAAGAAGGTCCGAATGGACTATCTTGAGAGGGCGAAGTGCGCAAGAACGGGAGTCCGGGTAGGTGCAATGATGCATCTTACCCTAAGTGCAGAAGAGACTGTCGGTCTTGGACGGCTTCTCGAAAGAAGCCACGTCAAGACCGAGGGCGAGCTGTGTCCGAATGAGCCTCGACAGAGTGTCAAAGCCCACATGAAACAGGTGGCGATGAAGCAATCGCTGGTGCTTAGGAGACAGAACACCAGTGACAAAACCATGAGCTTAAAGGGAGGGGGAGCAAGGAGCAGAAGTCCAAAAGACACGACACAGGTCATCCAAAATAGAGGCACGAAGAACAACGCTATGAGTGTCAATAGCAATCACAGTTGCAGACTCTGCAACGTGCTCCATAGAGAGTCCTATCAGTGTGCAAGCACGGACAGAAAGCAAACTGAGCTCAAGGTAAGGCACAAACAGCACCTCAAAAAGAAACAGGGGGCCAGATGAACCATCAAAACACACGACCCCAACACCCTGGACTGGCAAGGACTGACCAGAGCCTGTGCGGACGGAACGAACAAACGCAATAGGGCTGAGAACAACGAAATCACTACGACGACAGGTCATGTGATGAGTGGCACCAGAATCGATGATCCAAGTGCCATCGGAATCACGACTAGAGGACGTCACTGTACAACGGGCAATGGAACACTCGGCCTCAGACGGACACTAGGCAGCAGGTGGGGAGGAAGGACGAAGGGCACAAAGGTGAGACTCATGAATCTAATCTGTACAGTCAGGGCCATCGTCATCACATGCCGAATGTGCCCCCCCCACACGAGTCATCCCGAGCCACAAGAACAGACGGACAGACATTCTGTGAACCATCAGGCTGTGACAATACACTCGCACCTCCCTGAAAGCGAAGCGCCAGAAGGTGTCGGGGCTCGGTGATGGTGCGCTCACGCGGGTCTGGGTCACCGCTGGTTGCCGGTGGTGAAGCGGGAACTGCTGCGGTCGTGGTCGCCGCACGCCTGGAGGGTGTGCTGCTCGACATAGGCTGTAGTGCGTGTGCACCCTGGAGCCCGCGAGTATTCCGCACCCGGTCGAGCGGTTGCTCGCACTCGGTGTAGCGATAAGCGCCTGCACAGTTGTAGTAGTGAACAGAGCGTCCACTGCTATTGCCTGATGACGGTTGCTGTTGTGACTGCTGCTGGCCCGAGCCGCGCCTCCATTGTCGCTTGTTCCCCTGTGTTGCTACGGCGACATCCTATGTCTGAGTCGGAATAATCGGGGTGGAAGAGGAAGAGGAGGACGTGGCAGAGGATGGAGATGGAGTCTGCAGGAGGGGCATCGTTGGTGATGCGACAATTGCTGCAGCAAGGGGGGTCTCCTGATGAACCATGGCTGTCTCACGGGCGAAAGTCACCTGGAGGAAGAGCTGGTGTGCCCAGGGAAGAAGCTGTAGTGAGGCCGAAAAAGGCTCAAGCACGTCGTCGCTCTACCTCGTGAAGATGTCTGTGTGCTCAAGGCAAAATCCGAGCATGATCGTGCGGAGCGACCACAGCTACATACCTCCTGAGGTCCCAAGGCGCATGTAGATGCGCATGGCGCATCGCCGATAGTCGGCTGCAGGCTTGGCAGGCCCTTGACGAAGGGAGTGAAAGGCACGAATGTGCGCGGCGCGGGTGGCGTGCGTCTCTGCAGCAAGCAGGAATACTGCCAGGTCCCAGCCCACGTGTGGGCGCCCACGTGTGGATCAGCGCCGGTGCCTGTGCCAGCCTCGCCAAGAAACCAGCAGAAGTCGACGATAGTCTCGCGTGGCATGGCGCACAGAAGTCCGCACATTTCCCTAGCCATTGTCAGCACCTGTGCTCAATCCGTAGTCTGATACAGACTGTGGTTGTAGGGCCATACGCCCTCTGATGTGGCCCAAACCTGAAAAAGGATCTCCTAGCAATCAAAACCGTCCTCGCTGACATACCGTGTGGGCGGCGTCTCGAAGTCCTTGGGTTGTCGTTCCGTAAGGAGAGCAACCACAGGTTGGGAAAGACGTGAGATGGGATAGACATCGGGAAGAGGGAAGTCGCTGGGGTGGAGGTCAGGCGGCGATCGAATCTCGAGAAAGCGAGATGTGTGTGGGGCTCGAGAGCTCGTTTGAAGCTGGCGGAGGTGCTCCTGAAGCACACAGATCTTGCGCTCGGGATCGTCGCCCTCCATGCCCAGCATATCTCGATCCTCATCCCAAGGATCAAGAGGTGGCGGGTCGGCTCCAGCTCCTGTGTCCGGTGCTAGAGCTGACTGTTCTGTAGAGGGTGTGACACCGGCCGGCTCCAGCTCCCATAGGGGTCTGTCGTGGGGTCGAGGAATGACCCCGAAGAAGCTCGGTGAGTGTACGGATTGCGTCAGTCTGCTCCCGCTACAGGCGACGCATCTCGTCCTACTGGCTTCGTAGGTCCTCAATAGCCTGCGAACGCGGGCTCACGACCCTTGAGGAGGAAGAAGAGGGACCTAGTATCCTATTTCCCTTATCACCAGACGCAGCTATGTGAGAAGAGCAGCACGAAGCCATAGCAACTTACGGTGCAAAGAATGGTTAAGTATAGTGAGAGCTAGATCCAGATTAGAGGGGCGGCCATGGCAAAAGTAACACAAGTGTGCGAGTAACAAGGCACAGCCTTGTTGCGGGTGGAAGCTCGCTACTCGAGCTCCACCCATCGGCCGGCGAGCGAGGCTCGCCGGCGAGACAACCCAAACGGGGGCGAAAACCCCCGAAGCCCCCAAAAGACGCACGCGAGTACTCGTGCTGCCTTGGGGTCACCTAACCAGGGTCACTTCACAAGTGACCTATTATTTTCCTGTCCACATGCACGAATGTAGGTCTCAAGTAGGTTTGGCATCCTAAGGCCTAAACTATGCCACTTCCAGCAAGATACCAGAAATAGTACGAATATGAAAGACTACGCATAAAGTGGTGTTGCCAAGCTCNGGCGACCACTCGTGGTGAACTTGATCACATGCTGTCACGGTGCGTCGCCTCCACTCCTTGCACCAGCATGCCCTGCGCACTCACGGCCAGCACAAGAGGAGTAAATACAGTGAGAGATTAACACGCCCCCTTGGACGAGAGTGCGGCAGGCATGCAACCAAGGTGTTGTAGTTGGAGCTGAAGAGAGGGAGCCGAGAGGGCCTTGGTAAGAAAGTCTGCAAGCTGTGCTGTGCCGCTGATGGCACACACTTCCATTGTGCCAGCCTCCACTGCCTCACGAACAAAGTGATGTTCTACATTGATGTGCTTTGTGCGTGGATGCAAGACACCATCGTTGGCAGCGATGCGGCGTGCGGCAGAGCTGTCGCTATGCACTGGTACAGCAGATGTGTGCACACCCAACTCCTCAAGCAAGCGTGCCAGCCAGATGCCCTCACACGCTGCCTCACCCAATGCCATGTATTCAGCCTCAGCCACACTGCGCGCCACACATGACTGTTTGGCACTGCGCCAAGACACAGCAGTTCCCCACACGCGAAACACGTACCCACCCCGGCTGCGAGCTGCACGGTCACGCGCATAGTCACTGTCGCAGTACCCATCCAAGACCGGAGCTGTGGAGGGGGAAAACACCAAACCAAGGGCAGCGGTGTCCAGCACATAACGCAAGAGCTTCAGCAGTGCCTTTTGATGTGTGCTACGTGGTTGCTGGCTGAACTGGGCGAGCACGTTGACTGCACAGGCAATGTCCAGACGCGTTGTAGAAGCAAGATAAGACAGGCTGCCGGTGATCTGTCTGTACAGTGTGGGGTCTGTGTCAGGGTCGTAGTCAGTGGTGCGCGCATCCAACAAGTGAGCATACACATCAGGACTCATGGGCGTGTGTTGTTGTGGGAGGTGCTGCACCAGGTGCTGGAACCGTTCAGTGAGGTGAGCTATGAAGCGTCCCTGATGAAGGGTCAAAGTTCGTGTTTTGCGGTCCCGTGTAATGGTCATACCTAGGAAGTTTTGTGCCTCTCCTAGGTCTGTCATCTTGTAGTGCGCTGTGAGCAGTGCTTTCGTTTGTTTGATGAGCGTGAGGGAGGGGGACAAAATTAGTAGGTCATCTACATAAACAAGCAGGGCAACAGGCTGCGCGTCGTCCCAGCGAAGGAACAACGACGGGTCACAAAGACTTTGTATGAACCCACCACTTTCCAGTGTACGACGAATCTCTTTGTTCCAACACCGAGGCGCTTGCTTAAGACCGTACAGGGCCTTTAGCAAGAGCCATACCCTGTCCGTTCCGTCCTCATAACCTTCTGGTTGTTTGACATACAGTTCTTCTTCCAGTGGGCCGTTCAAGAAGGCATTTTTGACATCCATCTGGTGAATGTCCCAGTCCTCACGAGCAGCCACGGCAAGCAATGACCGGCTGGTTCCATACTTTCCCACGGGTGCATATGTGTCTGTGAAGTCCTGTCCGGGGATTTGATGAAAGCCTTTCGCCACAAGGCGTGCCTTGTACTTCTCAATCAGACCCTTGAGGTTCCTTTTCAGTTTAAACACCCACTTGACNGATCCAATGCTGCAGTGCCGACGGTGTGATAGAATTGTTTGTAATCAACTCTGGGTAGAGCGCGCAGGGATCGTCGCACTGGTTCAGGTGATGGTGTTTCTGCACTTTCAGTCTCAGCAGCAGGGATCAGCGGTGTGAGACCTGGAGGTACTTGGCTCGCACTAGATTCCGTGCTGGCCAGGTCTGTAGGTGACAGCAAGTCAGTGGGCACGAAATTGGCCATATCGTCGTCACTTGGTGACCTAGCCAACTGACCTGTGCCTCGTGATGGAGAGGGCATGAAGACAGGCACGCTCACATACTCTGGATAGTGCTCTCGTGTGGCCAAAGAGGGTGCATTGCGCAGTGTACGGAACACCTTGTAGGGCATGTGTTCCAAAAAGGAGGCATCTCGACTTTCAACGAAGCAGTGGTTTGTGGGATCCCAAAACCGCCATGCCTTTGAGGCGTGGGAGACCCCAACAAAGACGCACCACCGACCACGTGGACTTAATTTGTTCTCACGCTGTGGTGGAGCAAACCAGACACATGCCATTGTTCCCCACACCCTGGCAGGTCGCAGATCGGCCTTTTCTTTGAACCAACGCTCCCAGGGTGTGACTGATTTGGGCAATGGACCTTGTGGGATACGGTTCCATACCCAGATGATATACTTCACAGCCTCTTCCCAGAATCCAAAGGAGAGACCGGACTCTGTCAGCAGTGTGCGCAATGCATCACCAAGGGTTCTGTGCCATCGTTCCGCCACTCCGTTTTGTTGAGGAGTGTAGGGAGCTGTGGACTGGTGTTCGACTCCTCTTTTTTTCAGTTCTGCTGTCAGTGAACCAAGAAACTCTCCTCCTCTGTCCGTTCTCAGCTTTAGCAGTGAACAACCTGTCTGTCTCTCAGCTAGTGAAATCCATTCGACAATTGCACGCTGGGCATCTGCTTTGGTTTTTAACAGAAAAGCCCAGCGAAAACGACTATAGTCATCAGTGAGGGTCAAGATGTACAGTGATGCATACTGCAGTGATGGCACTGGCATCGGCCCTGTGAGGTCCGCATGTACCAATGCTAGGGGCCTCGTAGTGACAGTGTCAGATCTTGGGAAGGTTTGTCTATGTGA
>SZWC01005874.1:59952-74209 GCA_023375785.1 Penium margaritaceum
GGACGGAGGTTGCGCAATTTTTCTCGCAGGGCAATGACCAAAGCCATCCCCTGCTCCTCCTTGCGCATGGTCAGGTACTGCCATGCCTCGTGAGGTCGCGGATCACCGCTGCGGGGGTTGTCTGGATCGGCTCCTTCCCCCCCAAACCGGAAATGACGAATGGAGTATTGCTGGTCTTCCGGAAGCGCGCGGACCAGGGCATTAAATGCTCTCAGGAGTACCCGCGCGTCCGTGCCATTGGGCGGCGGAGCTAGGTAGTACTCCTCAAGAGTGTGCTCCGCCGCCCACGAAAGAAATACGTCCTTCCAAGAAAGGAAGTCGCGCGCGCCGAGCGGCGGCGGCGTCAGGTCCTTGTGGGACAGGACCTTGCTGAGGTCGTCCCACGTCATTCCTGTGGAGGTGGCACCGGCGCCGGCACCCACTCCTGCGCTAGTTCCGGCATTTGCACCGGCACCTCCTGGGGTTGAGGCCGCTGCACTCATAGCTCCTGGTAGACACAGCAGGAGCTAGAGAGGTCGTGCGTGCTCAGCTGTTCCCTCCTTGGCGCCGAAGAAAAATTCGGCAGCAATTCGCCGGGCCCACTTTGGGCCCAGTTTTCTGCCGCGAGCCCGTAGCTCGATGGGAAGCGCCTCTGTTGGTCTCAGGACTCCTGCCAGGCCGCCTTCGACCTGCACAGCCGTGGTTTGGGCCGGGAGACCCTGCCGTCACCTTGGGTGAGGGGTGACGGCGCTTGGACTCTCTCCCCTTGCTCTCCTTCTTCCTTAACTTCGCCCCCCCCCCCCCCCCCTCTTCTGCCGCCTCCAACCTCTGTACGCGGCCTAGGGGGGTGCTTTCGACGTGCCTGGGGCCTTGCGCGGCCTGCTGTTGCGACAGCCGCGCAGATCTACTCACGCGCACTACCTGGCCGCCCTCGTTTTTGCTCGGCGCCGACCCTATCCTTCACCCTTAGGCCTCGAACATGGCTCTGATACCATGAGAAGAGCAGCACGAAGCCATAGCAACTTACGGTGCAAAGAATGGTTAAGTATAGTGAGAGCTAGATCCAGATTAGAGGGGCGGCCATGGCAAAAGTAACACAAGTGTGCGAGTAACAAGGCACAGCCTTGTTGCGGGTGGAAGCTCGCTACTCGAGCTCCACCCATCGGCCGGCGAGCGAGGCTCGCCGGCGAGACAACCCAAACGGGGGCGAAAACCCCCGAAGCCCCCAAAAGACGCACGCGAGTACTCGTGCTGCCTTGGGGTCACCTAACCAGGGTCACTTCACAAGTGACCTATTATTTTCCTGTCCACATGCACGAATGTAGGTCTCAAGTAGGTTTGGCATCCTAAGGCCTAAACTATGCCACTTCCAGCAAGATACCAGAAATAGTACGAATATGAAAGACTACGCATAAAGTGGTGTTGCCAAGCTCTAGCGGTGAAGATGATGATGGGCCATGCGGGCAGGATGGAGGCGACCACTCGTGGTGAACTTGATCACATGCTGTCACGGTGCGTCGCCTCCACTCCTTGCACCAGCATGCCCTGCGCACTCACGGCCAGCACAAGAGGAGTAAATACAGTGAGAGATTAACACTATGTTGCACTCATTTTGGGCCGAGACGTCAACGTGGTCAAATTGCAAAAAAGTCAGCATTTCTCGAGGAGTTCAAACTTTGGCAATTTTGGACTCTCCGACCAAAACTTTCACTAAGGAAAGTGCTGACGTCAGCAGGAAGTTGCTGACGTCAGCATGACTTGATGACGTCAGCAAGGAAAATTGCTGATGTCTGCTCCCCTCCTCCCTTTCTTTGTCAACCCTCGCAATAGTTGTGCAAGAAGGCGGCCGCTCCGCAGCAGCCACGCAGAATCTGCGCAACATCTTCCGCTCTGTTGCTGCTGCTGTTGCTGCGTTGTCAGCTATAACTACAACCGCATGGTTGCATGTGCAGCTGTGGCAACAGCTGCAAGCTGCTGCTGCTGTTGCTGCGCGCTGCTGCTGCCTTCACCCACTGCTGCTGCCGCTGCTGCTGCCGCTGTTTCTGCGCTGCTGATGCAGTCTCACGTGATGATGGTGAGCGACGTCGACGGCAGTCGGCTGTCGTCGATAGGTCCCTGTGGATCTGCTATAGCGGTGACCCTCACTGATGTTGCTCTGCTACGTCTCTCTTGCGCAGCTCGGTGAGAACTGTCTCACCGCTCTGATACCATGAGAAGATGCGTGGAAGCTTCCTAGCGATACAGTCGCCGACTAGGCGTCAGTGCATGGTCAGACGGTGACGACGGACACAAGTCGGCAAGGGTCTGGCTAGGAGACACGAGGTAACGTGTCAGAATGTTTTAAAAGCATTTGCAGAGATAAATGAAAAATGACAGGTCCATGGCATAAGTACCTGCCTCGGCGCACGGCGGGAGTCGCACGCGGCGGTGCAAGATTTATCCTAAAACCGGCCCAAAACCACTGTTTTGGCCGTAATTCTGCGCAGACATGTCAAAACTCTACGCCGTCTAGACCTAGACGTGCAAGATCACAAGCCGGACGCTACAACTGGTCACATGCATGCATCCAGCATCAAACGGTGGGCACACAATGCAAAAACATGCAAATCAGGCCCACGGCCAGTCCACCGATAAACTCCTTTGTGCTGAAAACAAATTGCAGGAGGTCCCGGGTAGCGTCTGGAGCTCTGGAACAGTCGTCGGTTAGCTCCAAGCTGGTAGTTCGCCACCAGATGACGCACTGGTACCACTAGGGTCCGCATTAGGGATCTGCACAAGTATGGACACGGTCGAGTGGTCACAGTAAACTGTACAAGTCGACAGGAACGTCTCAAATCACACCAGATACTTGTTGGATTATGTGCGCATGAGACCATGTGGGAGCGTGGCTTATGTTGTACAATGTCAATGTATGACCTCTACATGTGTATGTACATTGGTCCCCACGAGTCATGGGGAAGTGTTGTGATTTGCGTGTGCACTGTCTCAGTGATCGGTGCTGTGACCTCTCGGCTAGTGTACATGCTCGTGCAGATGACCGACCTAGCGGACGTTGACAACGACGAGCGCTGAGCGATGGAGGTGATGTCGCACCATTTTAAGAGACGTGGCTTCCATCTCCTTGTGTGGAGTCTCCTACATGGTAGAAGTGTGCGCCCTGCTCCATCGGCGGCATTCACCGGCTCTCATGCCACTGACAGTCATGGATGATTGCTCCTTGTGACATATTGTCTGACTAGGCTTAGGCAGCCATAACTTTTGTGAGTGATTTTCTAGCTGATTCTGACTGCTTGGTTGCGTTCGCAGCGTGCATATCTTCGTATGGTCCCGTTTTCAGGAAAATGGGACGATGCCTCGGTTTGGGGCTGTCGGTCCTCTAGCAGGGATCACAGCGACAACCCCACAGGCCAGAAAAGAGTGCATTTTCCTTATTGGTTGGTAGAATAAGTAACAAGCCTCACAGAGGTGAGGGCCTAGGTTAGTGTGGGAAGGGTCTCTCACCAAACCTCACTCTTGCTGTCAACTCAGTCATTACTCATTTCGAACTACAGTTCTGGCACTAACTTTTCAGTTGGGGTGTTCTCTCGCATAGCTGAGCATCCAAGGCTACTCACGCACCAAGTCTGGACGCAGCAGACCACAGACTTCCGTCTTAGTGTGTGAGGCAGCCTACAATAGTCTTGCCCATACTAGCACACATCATTTCAAGTTTCACTGCCATCCTCGTGTATGTGGATGACCTCTTGATTGTGTCTCCTTCGATGGAGGTCGTGGAGTAGGCCAAGGTAATCCTCCAGGCTCCCTACATGTTGAAGGACCTTGGTCCTACATTTGTGTTTCTTAGGATGGAGATCGTACGTGATCACCAGCGGCAAACACTCTTGTTGCATCAAGCACACAACGCCCGCGTTGTGGGGAAGCGGTTGGGTGATCTCCTTGGTGCACTTCCCACAGCCTCCACCCTCATCACACCTGACAGGCAGGATACCCTGAAGGTGGTTTATCCAGTACATTTGGGGGAGATAGTGGGTGTGATCATGCACTCGTGCCTCATTGAATCTTTGATGTGCTTGGCCACTACCACACGACTCAAAATCGCCTTCGCTTTCAAACTCCTTGCATAGTTTTCACAATGTCCTTGGGCAATAGCCCTTCACGGGGCAGTATGACCGGTGCGGTACGTGGTCTCCATAGCTAGAAAACTTAGGCAGCAGGTTGGGGTAGCAGCGTTGTTGATGCAGCATGCGGGCTTCCACGCTCGTTGCTTAAGTCAGCTGCCCCCTCAGTCTGCTGCTCTAGAGTCTAAGTCTGGGAGCTCTGGGTTTGTTACTCAGAAACGCGCGCGCCAGAGTTAGCGCCAGAAAGCAGCTGAAAACTGAAAGTAACTGGTTAGGAATGAAGAATGAACAACAATGGGAGACCCCTCCAAGTTCTAGCTCCCCCCCAGCTCTGTAGAGCTTGTTACTCAGCTAACCAGCCAATCAGGAAATAGACCCATTTTCTGACAGGCAGGGTTTTCTCGGTGAGCCCTACCAGACAGCCGACAGCCCAAAACCCGGGCGTCGTCCGTTTTGCCTGAAAACTGGACCATACCATAATACCGACACTTCAAACGCAGTCGTGCGGTCAGAATCAACTAGAAAAATAGTAGCAAGGAGTTATGGCTGCCCGAACACTGGCAGTGCCTACGATGGTCCATGATGCCGAACAGGGCTATGCAACATGCAATAAGGACTCTAGGCAGAGCGTGACGATGCAGACGCGATGGGACACGCTGGACGCGTGCAGAAAGCGACTGCGGTGGCAGTGACCGCCGGTAGCACGACCGCCGAGGAGGCCTGCCGATGGAGCTGAGCACGTCGCCGGAGAGAGGAGGCTCCAGCGAACTGCGAGAAGACCTCAGCGTGCGTCGGCTCCACCAGACGACACTCCATCAGCGTCGAGTCTCACCGTCAGTCATCTGCACGCCGATGTACACAAGCCGGGAAGACACAACAGAGCACAATGAGAGATGCGCAAAAACCAACACTCCCCCATGACTCACAGGCGTAGTGCACATGGGCGGGCAGAGACACGGTCAACATCCAGACTCCCCCAAGGAACACAGAGACGCAGGCAGAGACAAAGAGGGTAGCTCACGGTCGCACGCCGACTGAACTCACAGCCTTCCTGAACGAGTCCCGCTTGAGTGCCTTGGTCGGGAAGTCAGCCAGCTGCCGTGCTGTCTCAACCCACACGATGCTGATGCTGTCGTCATGCAACAACAAACGCACATAGTGATACTCAACATTGATGTGCTTTGTGCGTGTGTGATGCACACCGTCATTGTCGACGATGGCCATGGCACTCTCGTTGTCACAATGCAGGGTGATGGATGCGACAGACTGATGCAACTCGCACAACAGACGACGCAACCACACACTCTCACACGCGCCTGAGCCAAGGGCCACGTACTCAGCCTTAGCAGTGCTGCGTGCAATGCACCCCTGCTTGCCACTGCGCCAGGACACCGCTGTGCCGCCGATCAGAAAGATCCAGCCCGTGCGAGCCGTACCGTCTGGACTGCCGGCCCAGTCACTGTCGGTGTAGCCCACTGCGACGACGGACGGCTGGCGGCGGAAAATGAGACCTCGCCGAGGGGTCGAGAAAACATAGCGCAACACTCGGATCGCGGCCTCAAAGTGGAGGTGACGCGGCTCCTGAGAGAACTGGGCCAGGAGGTTGACGGCGAACGCGATGTCTGGACGCGTCGTCGTCACCAGGAGCATCAGTGACCCGATGACCCGCGGATACGTGGTCACATCAACTGGCTCCCCCACAACAGCTGGGTCAGGACTCTTCAGCTTCACCTGGCCATCGGGTGGCATGGGTGAAGATGCACTAGGCACGAGGGGCAGGTCCTCGGCGAAGCGAGTGGACAGGGTCTGCACATAGGCAGCCTAGTGGACGTGCAGGATGCCCTGGGAGCGATCATGCTCGAGCTCCATGCCCAGGAAGACTCGGGCAGACCCGAGATCCTTCATCTGGTAGGCGGCGTGCAGCAAGTCCTTGACACGCTGGATGGCGGCCGTGTCTGGCGACGCAATGAGGAGATCGTCGACGTAGACCAGAACTGCGGNCTTCAGCTTCACCTGGCCATCGGGTGACATGGGTGAAGATGCGCTAGGCACGAGGGGCAGGTCCTCGGCGAAGCGAGTGGACAGGGTCTGCACATAGGCAGCCTAGTGGACGTGCAGGATGCCCTGGGAGCGATCATGCTCGAGCTCCATGCCCAGGAAGACTCGGGCAGACCCGAGATCCTTCATCTGGTAGGCGGCGTGCAGCAAGTCCTTGACACGCTGGATGGCGGCCGTGTCTGGCGACGCAATGAGGAGATCGTCGCCGTAGACCAGAACTGCGGCGAAGGTCTGACCTCGCGGGCTGACGAACAGTGCCGGGTCAGCGGTGCTGCGCTGGAGGCCGCCACGGAGAAGCGTGCTGCTGATCTCTTGGTTCTAGTACTAAGGCGACTGCTTCAGGCCATAGAGGGCCTTCCGCAGCCGCCAAACTCTCCCAGTGCCGTCGTCGAAGCCTGGGGGCTACACCATGTAGAGCTCCTCACCCTCTAGTGAGCCATGGAGGAACGCGTTGCTCACGTCCATCTGATGCAGCTCCCGCCCATGCTGGGCAACCAGGCTGAAGAGGGCCCGGCTAGTGGAGAACTGACCGACTGGGGCGAAGATCTGGTCGTAATCAATCCCAGGGACTTGAGCAAACCCCTTTGCTGTGAGGCGGGCCTTGTACTTGTCCAAGGACCCGTCAAGCTTCCACTTGCGCCAAAAGACCCACTTGGCACCAATGGCCTTCCGACCTGGAGGGAGATTGACGAGGTCATACACCTGGTGCTTGCGGATAGCAACGAGCTCCTCAGCGCAGGCAGCATCCCAATGTGCGGCCTCGGAAGAGGCTCGAGCCTCGCGTAGGGTGGCTAGGTCCTCCGGGCGTGCTGTGGACCGGACTGAGAGGGCGTGTGCATCACGAGCTCCAGGTGGGATGCGGGCGAGTGCAGCCACGACAGCATGCCGATGCTCGTGATGAAGCATGGCGTAGCCTAGTGCAGAGCCCGGGTGAAGGTGTGCGATGATGGCCGAAGTGGTCAGGCCGAGAGCCTTCGTGCCAGGGTCCCCACTCACGACCGTGGGAGTGGAGGAGACACGAGGAGCCACAGGGGGTCGAGGCGCCACGGGACGCGGTGCGACGGTCTGCGCGCTCACTGTCGGCCGAGGTCGGAGGCTGCCGCCTGGGCCGCATGTGTAGTGCGGTCGGGCAAGAGATGGCACTGAGTCCGATGGGCCAACGGAGGCGGACGGGGCTACTGGCCCGGAGGAGCAAGCGGACGCGACGGGGGTTGCTGGCCCGAAGGGGCCATCGAAAGCGACTGGGGCTGCCAGCCCGGAGGGGCCAGCGGACACGACAGGCGCTGCTGGCCCGGAGGAGCCAGCGTACGCGACTGGGACTGCTGGCCCGGAGGGGCCAGCGGACGTGATAGGAGCTGCTGGGCCGGAGGGGCCAGCGGACGCGACTAGGGCTGCCGGCCCGGAGGGGCCATCGGAAGCGACTGGGGCTGCTAGCCCGGAGGGGCCAGCGGACACGACAGGCGCTGCAGGCCCGGAGGAGCCAGCGGACGCGACTGGGGATGCTGGCCCGGAGGGGCCAACGGACGTGACAGGAGCTGCTCGGCCGGAGGGGCCAGCGGACGCAACTGGGAATGTTGGCCCGGGAGGGCCAGATGACGCGACAGGGGCTGCCGGCTCAGAGGGATGGAGTGTTGTGTCACCCGGAAGTGACAGGACGGAGGACGGACTCACCACTCCCCCACGCGACGGGAGGGACACGGACGAGCCGGAGCGGATGAGGTCACGGGGAAATAGGACCTCGAAGAAGAGGGCATCACATGACTCGACGATGCAGTGTCGGGATGGGTCCCAGAAGCGCCAGGCCTTGGACTGACAAGACACACCAAGGAAGGTGCAGGGGCGTCCGCGGGGGGCGAGCTTGCTGCCCTGCTATGGGACGGGCAGCCACACAATGGGCACGCAGCCCCAGACGCGAGCCGGGCGGAGGTCAGCGCGCCGACCGCACCGGCATTTGTATGGCGTGGACTGGCGGGGAAGGTGACCGTGGGAAATCCGGTTCCAGACCCAGGTCATGTAGGCCATGGCTTCAAAATTGAAGCCATCGGAGAGACCGGACTCGACCCGCATGGTGCGGACGGCGTCGGCCATGGTACGGTTCCACCGCTCGGAGACGCCGTTCTGGGCGGGTGTGTAGGGGGCAGACGTCTCATGGTGGATCCTGCGGGAGGCAAGAAAGGTCGTGGCCTCACCCATGTACTCTCCACCGCGATTGGAGCGAAAGTGGCAAAGAGAGTGGCCACACTCGCGCTCCGCGAGGATAAGCCAGTCCTGAATGGCTCGGGCGACATCGCTTTTCTGCCGGAGGCAGAAGACCCAGCGGTAGCGAGAATAGTCGTCCGTAAGGGTGAGGACATAGCGGCCATGCTCACCGACGGGCTCGGTGTGGAGAGGGCCCATGACGTCCAAGTGGACAAGGTCGAGAGGGGCAGACGTACGGGAGGAAGACAAGGGGTACGTTGACCGGTGCATCTTCCCCCAGAGCGTAGTCAATGCACTCAGTGGGGCACGGGAGAAGGAAAGTCTCCGGGTCAAGGCCCTTGGCCGGCTGGGTGCGGAGCTACTCTCTACGGCGGCAGAGTGGACATGGCAAAGGCGGCGGTGCAAGAGGCGGGTGTGCTGGGGAGAAAGCGTACTGGTGACAAACACATGGCTTGCGGCGGCCGACGGGGAAGAGACGGGAGGAGAAGAGGAGAGGCGAGGAACATGCCACAGGTTGCCACGGGCAGTGGCGTGCAGTACGACAAGACCAGACGGACGCAACAACATAGTGCCGACACCACACGAGTGCACAACATCCATGCTCATGCGATCAAGGGCAGTCAAGGACAGGAGGCTGAGCTCGAGACCAGGGACGAAGAGGACATTGGTCAGAAAGACGTCACCGATAGGACCACGGAAACGAACGACGCCAACACCACGGACAGGCAACACTTGTCCGGAACCCGTGCGGACACCGGAGACATCGCCTAGAGGACCGAGCATACTGAAGGCCTCACGAGAGGCCGTCATGTGATGCGTGGCCCCGGAGTCGATGATCTAGGTGTTAGCAGGGTCCTGGACAGGGGTCGCTAGATCGCTAACGGTCACATGGCAGCAAGCAAGGGACGCGGACGCGGTGGAAGGAGGCGCGAAACAAGACTGCCAATCGTCAAGCCACGCAATGTCGTCAAGGAAGGGGGTGGAGGAGACCACGGGAGACAACGACACAGACGAAGAAATGGGACACGACCGTAGCTCAGTCTCAGTCATGGAGGGCTGGGCAGGAGGGCAGGAGGTGACGCAACTCGCACTTCCCTGGGGAGGAGGGCGAGGCAGGCAAAACTGGAGCACGATGAACTGCTCTAGCTGACGCTCACGGGAGGACGGCCCGGGAGTGTAAACGGAGTGCGGAGTGACGGCGCCGGAGCCCGAGTAGTAGGAGGACTGAGCCGGCGCAGGAAGCGGAGGCGCCAACGGCTGTGGGAAGTACTGTTGCGGGTAGTACTGCTACGGGGTAGGTGTCTACAGGACAGGCAAAGCTGTCAGAGTGGCAGAGCTGCTGGACAAAGTCAGAGTGTCAGGGCCAGCAGCAGCGACAGCGACAGAGGCGAGACGGCTCTCCCGCTGGCGATGCATGGTGGCGATGACGCGCGCCTCGTCCGTCGGGAGAGGGCACGTGTACCACCCGTGCCTGGGCTGGCCACAATTGTGGCAGACCGAGCCACCACCGCTGGACCCGGTCGACGACTGCTGTTGCTGCTGGTGCGGTGGACCCTTGCCTTTCTTGTTCGAGCTTTTCTTCTTCTTCCCCGAAGACGATGAGGTAGCTGCGGTGGGGGAGGCGACGGCCACGGAGGGGACGGCAGGGGAGGCGAAGGCAGGTGATGCAAGAGCCTCCGTGCGATGGAGCTTTGACTCCTGGCGAGCTTCCTCAATGCGGAGGAAGAGCTCGTATGCCCAGGGCATAAGGATGTCCTGGGCCGCCATGGTGGAGAGGACATCCTGGGGGTAGTGCACGAAGATGTCCGCGTACGCGCTGGTGGCACCGCGCTTGATGGTAAGGAACGCAGATAGAGGAGGTGGAGCAGATTTGCCGAGACGACAAAGGATGTCCTCCGCCCGTTGCCAGTGACAGTGACTGTCTCGGTCTCCCCCATGTGCAGGGAGTTGAACTCCCAGAGCAGACGGCTGATCTCAGCGTCGCTGGACAGGCGATGGGGCCTGATGAGCACGTGCCATGCGGCTGCAGGGTCCGGGAGGTCGCCAGAGGTGAAGTCGCCGAGGAAAGGCTCTAGGGCCAGGCGGGAAGCTGGAGGGGCGACTGGGACGAGGGCACGGACGGCGCGACCAGCGTCATACAGCTGGTCGGCCTGGGTGGGGTCGTAAGGGAGGGTGTAGTATGCCCACAGGCCCTCACCTTGCGCCCACATCCGGAAGCTGAGTTCCCAGCTCCGGAATTGCTCGCCGGCCTGAAGCGACGCTGGTGGCGTCTCAAAGTCCTTCTGCCTGCGGCCGACGCCCAGAGTGGGGCCAAGGACGGAGGTCACTGTCTACCGCTGGCGCTGAGTCTGCTGTTGTGCCAGGTAGCATGTGGCAGCAGACACAGCTGGGCTGGCATACCCTAGAGGGACGAATTGCGGCGGTGCACTGGTGGCAGTCTGGGAGGCTACTGGCTGCAACGCTGCCAGCTGCTGCGTCAAGGCGGCGAGCTGTTGCTGAAGAGCGACGAGGGGATCAGGGTTGCTGCCAACGACACCACTGGGCTGGTGCTGGTGCTGCTCTGCCGCTGCTACGGCGGCGGCGGCGGCTGTTGTTGTTGCTGCTGCTACTGCTGCAGTCATTGCAAAAAAGGGGGGGTAGGGGTCCCCCCAACAGAGGAGGACCCCTCCTCACCTGGGCTACTAGCCATGGTTTGGTGTCCCTTGTGTTTCTTTGTCTTTTTTTTCTTTGTGTTGCTGATATCAGTAGTGGCTTGGGGCGGTGGGGATTCTACCCACCCCTTTGGTCTTCCCCCTTTCCTTTCTCTGCCTCCCTTTTCCTTTTTTATTGTTGATGACGTCAACAGTGACATCAGCAGTGACGTCAGTAGAGGAGTGCTGATGTCAGCAGTGGCGGTTGTTGGGGCCGCCGCTGCTGCAGCTGTTGCTGCTGTTGCTCCAGCCGCTGCTACTGCTGTTGTTGTTGCTGCTGCTGCTGCTGCTGCTATTACTGCTGCTACTGCTGCTGCTGCTGCTACTGCAGTTACAGCTGCAGCTGCTGTTGCTACGAGCTGCTGCGGCTGTTGTGGCTGCTGCGGCTCGCTGCTACGAGCTGCGGGGGTGAAGGATTTTTTTTTCTCCTTCTCGTCGTTTTTTTTTCTTCTGCTTTTCCTGTCATAGCGGGCAGCAGCCCGCTGTCTGCTGTGAGCAACGGGCTGCTGCTCGCTGGCAGCAGCGAGCTGCTGCTCGCTGGTAGCAGCGGGTTGCTGCTCGCTGCTCGCTCGCTGCGAGCTATGGACAGCAGCAGCCGCGGCTGGCCCTGCCAGCCGCTGCTCGCTGCTGCTGCTGCTACAGCTCGCTGCTGCAGCTGTTGCAGCTCGCTGTTGCTGCTGCACGCTGCTGCATCTGCTACGTGCTGCGGCTGCTGCTTCCTGCCGCTGCGGGCTGCTGTTGCGCGCTACTGCTGCTACTGCGAGCTGCTGCTGCTGCGGGCTGCTGCAAGCTGCTACTTCTGCCTGCTGCTGCTACTGCACGCAGCTGCTACTGGCTGCTGCTGCCACTGCTCGCTGCCGTTGCCTGCGGCTGCTGCTGTTGCGTGCTGGTGCCAGTCACTGCACCAGGGTGACGTTGCAGCGTGCATCGTCGCCCGCAGGTGTCGGACGCCGCCTGCCGCTCACCTCCTCGCGTCACGCGTAGGGGTCAGTCCTGCCGAAAAATTTCAGCAGCATTTCCCCTGGCCCAGTGGCCGTGGGAAAACATCTGACGCCGCCACCAGGCGGGTCAATGCTGCGGAAAAAATCCGGCAGCATTTCCCCTGCACTGGCGCGTATGGGGGTCCGCCGGCGTTGTCTGGCACCTGTTCGCCAGTCTTCTGCTGCTGCTGCTACGCTCTGGCTCTGATACCAAGCTAGAAAACCTAGGCAGAAGGTTGGGGCAGCATCGTTGTTGATGCAGCGTGCGGGCTTCCACGTTCGTTGCTTAAGTTAGTTGCCCCCTCAGTCTGCTGCTCTAGAGTCTAAGTCTGGGAGCTCTGGGTTTGTTACTCAGAAACGCGCGTGTTGATTTTTGCGCTCATTGTGCTCTATTGTGTCCTCCCGGCTTGTGTACATCGGCGTGCAGATGACTGACGGCAAGACTCGACGATGATGGAGTGTCGTCTGCTGGAGCCGACGCACGCTGACGTCTTCTCGCAGTTCGCTGGAGCCTCCTCTCTCCGGTGACGTGTTCAGCTCCATCGGCACGCCTCCTCGGCGGTCGCGCTGCCGGCGGTCACTGCCACCGCAGTCGCTGTCTGCATGCGTCCAGCGCGTCCTGTCGCGCCTGCGTCGTCATGCGCTGCCTAGGGTCCTTATTGCATGATGCATGGCCCTAGTCGGCAGCATAAACCATCGTGGGCACTGCCTGGATTCAGGCAGCCATAACGCCTCGCTACTATTTTTCTAGTTTATTCTGACCGCACGGCTGCGTTCGCAGCGTCAGTATTATGGTATGGTCCAATTTTCAGGCAAAACGGACGATGCCCGGGTTTTGGGCTGTCGGCTGTCTGGCAGGCCTCACCGAGAAAACCTGCCAGCCTGAAAATAGCTATTTTCTGATTGGCTGGTGAACTGAGTAACAAGCTCTACATAGCTGGGGGGGGAGGCTAGTTCTTGGAGGGGTCTCCCATTGTGTCTCATTCTTCATTGCTAATCAGTTACTATCAGTTTCCAGCTGCTTTCTGGCGCTAACACTGGCGCGCGCACTTCTGAGTAACAAACCCAGAGCTTCCAGACTTAGACTCTAGAGCGGCAGACTGAGGGGGCAGCTGACTTAAGCAACGAGCGTGGAAGCCCGCACGCTGCATCAACAACGCTGCTGCCCCAACCTGCTGCCTAGTTTCTGTTTTGGTATCAGAGCCAGAGCGTAGCAGCAGCAGCAGAAGACTGACGTACAGGTGNACTGAGTAACAAGCTCTACAGAGCTGGGGGGGGAGGCTAGTTCTTGGAGGGGTCTCCCATTGTGTCTCATTCTTCATTGCTAATCAGTTACTATCAGTTTCCAGCTGCTTTCTGGCGCTAACACTGGCGCGCGCACTTCTGAGTAACAAACCCAGAGCTTCCAGACTTAGACTCTAGAGCGGCAGACTGAGGGGGCAGCTGACTTAAGCAACGAGCGTGGAAGCCCGCACGCTGCATCAACAACGCTGCTGCCCCAACCTGCTGCCTAGTTTCTGTTTTGGTATCACAGCCAGAGCGTAGCAGCAGCAGCAGAAGACTGACGTACAGGTGCCAGACAACGCCGGCGGACCTCCACACGCGCCAGTGCAGGGGAAATGCTGCCGGATTTTTCCCGGCAGCATTGACCCGCCTGGTGGCAGCGTCAAAATTTTTCCCACGGCCACTGGGCCAGGGGAAATGCTGCCGGATTTTTTCCGGCAGCACTGACCCCCACGCTGGACGCAAGGAGGTGAGCGGCCGGCCACGTCAGGCCCCTGCTGACGACGACGCACACGGCGACGCCCTCAGGTGTGACTGATAGCAGCAGCCGGCAGCAGCAGCAGCTTGCCGCGGCGGTGAGCAGTGGCAGCAGCGGCCAGCAGCAGCAGCATACAGCAGCAGCTGGCAGCAGCAGCAGCTCGCAGCAGCAGCAGCTTGCAGCAGCAACAGCGCGCAGCAGCAGCAGCCGGCAGCAGCCGGCAGCAGCAGCCGCTGCAGCGAGCAGCAGCCGGCTGCAGCAGCCCGCAGCAGCAACAGCTACAGCAGCCCGCAGCAGCAGCTGCTGCAGCTGCGAGCCCGCTGCTCGAAGCGAGCAGCGAACTGCTCGCATCGAGCAGCGAGCAGCAAGCTGCTCACTACGAGCAGCGAGCAACGAGATGCTCGGTGCGAGCAGCTCGCTGCCCGTAGCGAGCAGCGAACAAGGCAAAACGGAAAAAAAAAAAAAAAAAAA
>SZWC01005874.1:83425-95602 GCA_023375785.1 Penium margaritaceum
ATGCAGACAGCAACTGCGGTGGCAGTGACCGCCGGCAGCACGACCGCCGAGGAGGCCTGCCGATGGAGCTGAGCACGTCGCCGGAGAGAGGAGGCTCCAGCGAACTGCGAGTAGACCTCAGCGTGCGTCGGCTCCACCGGACGACACTCCATCAGCGTCGAGTCTCGCCGTCAGTCATCTGCACGCCGATGTACACAAGCCGGGAGGACACAACAGAGCACAATGAGATATGCGCAAAAACCAACATCCACATTGTACCACGGACTCTACTTTTGATGGTAGTGTTCAGTGGTAGTCAACGACTACACAATCAGTTGAGAAGTCAACCCAAATGGCTTCCTGACCAAGGAATGGTGGCCATTCGTTGTGTCGGGCTTCGCCCCTTAAATGAGGGTGACTGAGAGTGGGGTGTGTGAGTGTGGACTGTTGAGCATATAGTTGCACAAATGTGCTCGTTTTGCACTTGGACATGCATACCATTGGGTTATGGGGGAGTGTTGTGAAGTGAGTCATCCTCGTTTGTTTTTACAGCTTTTTATGACCACTCAGGCGTGTCTATGCTCTTGTAGATCCCTGATGAAGACCAAGCTGGTGGCTCCACCCACCGGCAGCTGCCATAGCGCCCCGGGTGCTTGCCGGGATGCTCCGCAGTTTTCCTATAGTCGCTAGAGTTTTTTCGGTGGACTAACTCTTGAGTTCGATTTTCACGTTTTGCATTTTGTGTCCATCGATCGATACTAGACGTGTGCATGCTACATTCATTGCGTCGGGCCCAAGATTTTCATCTCAAGGTTCAGACGCTATAGCGTTTGGATGACGTCCGCGGAGTTATGACCAAAACAGTGGTTGGGCCGGTTTTAGGACATACACTGCCGCATGTGTCACCCTCCGTTCGACGCGGCAAATACTTATAGTGAGTGGTTGTCAATTGTCATTTTGCATTTCTCAGCTATTGAAGCTAAGGAAACTTTGCGCGTCTCCCTAGCCTGACCCTTACTGTTTCTTGCACCTGCTGGCTTGCTACTGCATGAACTGGTTGGACAGTGTCACCACGTCAGCAACAAGGCGAGGAAGCTTCGTAGCGGTTTCCGGCAAAAGCCACCATACTCTTCACTTCAGTTCATAAGTTTCAAATCTTCCCACTTCCATGTTATCATGGCACCTTTGCTCATGAGCTGTACCCACTCCCCCCCTCATGCTTCACATCCCAGCTCCAAGGATATCAGCAGGGTTTCACACTGTTTCCTCCTATTGGTGGCCCCATTTATTTTCCCCTTGTCCCCCCCTCCTCCGTCTCCCCTACCGAGTCATCAGTATCCATAGGTTTTCTGCTCTTGCTGGGTGCAAGCCTCCAATCCTTTGCCAGTTAGTTCCTTGAGACTCCAGGAGCCGTCTGACAGACACTCTGACATCTTCCACGTCATACATGATGCCAACTCATCAAGGAAGATTCTCCATAGCTCCATACCCTTTGGTTTCGATTCCTCCATCAAACTACATGAGTATCATAGCATTGATGCAGGAGGAACCCGTAATGATGCACGCCTGGAACTCCAGACATGCTGGAGGGGTGGGCAGTGGAAATTGTTCATCGGGTCAAGGCCCACAGAGTCCAATGGTGGTGGTTGTGGCGGTGGCGGCGGCGGCGGCGGCAGCGGCGGAGGCAACGGCAGCGGCAGCGGAGGCAACGGCGGCAGCAGCAGCGGCGGCAGCGGCGGCGGCGGCAGTAGCAGCGGTGGTGCCGTCGGCAGCAGCGGCAGTGGTGGTGGTGGTGGGGGTGCCTGTGTGAAGTTGCAGGATATAATTTTGCTGATTGGGAAGCTAAGAATGTTGAAACAATCAACGAGGCTAGAAAGTGAACAATATGCACAAGGCAAGACAGCAGCAACAGCACCAGCAGATCATATGTTCGAGCACCTATGTACAGGGAAGCCAGCCAGAGACCAAGTACTGAGGCGGGGTGTCTCTGGGCCAGGCAAGCAGAGCCTCAACCAGTGCCCTCCACCACAGAAACCGTGAACCGCGTTGGGCTAAGAGCACGGGAGAAAAATGGAAGGGCTGGGATCTGCAGATGAGGTTGTGCTGAAAGTTGGAGAGATGTTGCAGGTTGATGGCGGGACGAGCAGGCGGGGGAGTTCACGGCGATGCCTGCTTTATGCTAGCTGATGTACAGTGTTGCCGGGCCATGATGGGTACTGCCCAGCAGCAAGCTGGTGCAGAGGATTCTATACAGAGGCCCTCAGCTTACACCCAGTTCTCTTCCTTCATGACCTTGGCCTTCTCAAGAATGAACTTGCCCTCTTTGTACTTCTGTCTCTCCTCGTAGGCTCTCTCGTACTTCCAGCCGAGCACCTCCTGGCACTCTGCACAGTAGATGTCCGCCACAGTGTGCAGGCCGGTGATGAGGAGGCGGTCTTCCCGAGGTCCCACCAGCACGTTGACGACGTTGGCAAAAAGGTACGCACGCCCGTGGCGGCCCTGCAACACCAAGGACAGAGGCACAGCGCAGGAGCACAGCAACAAAGGAACTTCTACGAAAGCTTCAATGGCACCTCAACCATGCACAGGAAATGGAATGAGCAGGCGCGCAGGGAGTGTGCGTTGGGCACTCCAGCGAGAGCTGCAAGAGAAGTTTGCAGTGGTCAGCAAGGGGCGGACCTGGTCCTGAGGAGAAACGAGAGAGGCGGACGAAGTGCGACAGTTGGGGAAGAGAACGAGAGAGAGAAGGTGATAACAAAAGAGGAAAAGAGAAAAGGAAAAGTGAAGAGGAAATATCTGTAAGCAGGCCAGACGGAGGGATGCAGCAGGGACAAGTGACGGAGGGAAGAACGGAAAGAGTTCACAGGAAAGACAAATGAGCGGAAAGAGCACCAAAGGGAGGGACAGGAGGGTGTCGGACGGACGGAGCGAGCGTGGAGGGGAGGGAGGACAAGAGTGGAAGGCACGGAGGGGCGAACAAAGGCGAGAATGGTGAGGGAGAGAGAATGGAAAGGAACCAAGGAAGGTAGAATGAGACAGAGCGGGATGGGCGAGCGAGAAGTAGGCGAGAAGTAGAGCAGTTGCGAAAAGTACGCTCGGCTGCGCGGGTCATAGCTATTCGCTCGGCTTCATGCACGTGAGCCGGCATGTTGACAAAGCACAGCATCTGCGGAGAAATAGCGCAGGCGGAGACGATGCAACCGCGATGAAGAAGGTGAGAAGCTGAAGCGGCGATGACAAGCCTGGGAGGTGCTCACCTGAAAGGACTTGGAGATGACATCCTCAGGAACTGCGGCATGGCACCGGCAGTTGCTGCAGCTGTAGATGCGCGGGCCGGCGAGGTACTGTCGAAACGGGCGTCCCATGATGATGAGACAGAAGGGGAGGGTGCTATGGAAATGATGTGAGTCACGGTAGAACTGACGGTTTGGTTTCAAGTGCAAGATGGTGCAGGGGATTCAGAAATCTAGCACGGCTGATGAAAGCGTCTGTCAACTTCAGGCCGGAATATGTGGGGGCTCCCAAGCAGGGCGAGGACGGTCACCTGCGTGGGTTACGACGGAGGTAGGGCGAGTGGATGCGTCTTGCCGCAGGATGGCTTCTCCGTCAGGATGGCTACTCCAGTAGGATGAGAGGTTTTTCGCCACGGATGCCGGAAACCTACTGGGCAACGGGTGCGACAGGCAAACTCCGAATTGTGATGTTCGGCGTGGTCCGGTTTGATTGGTGGAATCTGTAGGTTCATCTGTCATCGTAAGTGAGGCGACCGCTCTTCCACTTGGCCTTAATGGCTGTGGTATAGACGCGACCCAAGATTCCCAACACTCAAACCCACCGGTGCTCAAACAAATCTCCCATATCCAACGAATTCAGATTTAGGAGCAGTTTATGTTATGCGTAGATGGTGAACAGGTAGAAATTGCAAGGCAGTAAATAATTGAGAATTTGGGACACTTCAGCAATATAGCGGTAAGTGTACTTTGATGACAAGTGTCGAAATGATCGGACATATATATACAAGTGTCGAGTTACGAATGAGGCATGGTGGGGTCGTCGTGTCCATTATCGGGCATGCGTGTGGAATCGCGTCGTGAGTGGTCGGATCGAGAAGCTCTACCAAGGAATCCTGGGGCGTCGAACATCGACGACGAAGATGTGAGATGCATCTTTCTAAATCGAGATATTTCTCGATGCGTCGAGAAGTTGACCAAAAGGTCGTGACACTACTGTTGATGATTTTCGAACGTGGTTGGAGTTGCCAGAAATTACGAGAAGGTTCGTCGGAGGGCGAGGGCAGTTGGCCGAATTGCCCTCGGCCGTCAGAGCGAAATCGAGCTCTCAACGCGCGGTGAGCTATTTGTGTAATGACAAAAATGCCCACTCAGGAGACTAGGGACTCGTGTACGTCTGGTATGTAACACTTCCCCCCATTTAAGCCGCCACCTCCCGACGCACGTGCAGATGTGGCCCGGTGACGGCGGTAACATCTATTATCAGGTGATAGAGGTCTCGGAGGTTGTCGTAAGGTTCCTAGCTGTTATGTGCAACGTCGTAGCCATGCCACTTGACAAGATATTCTATCCTTGGTTCGCTTGGTTTGCCTGCCGGTTTGAGGATGGAATGTCGTTGATAGCTAGCTCCAGTTACAATGATGTGCAAATGAGCAAGGGATGCCTCGATGCTCTGTTACCATGAGAATCTACAAGGAAGCTTTCTAGTCATTCTACTACTGACGTGGCAGAGGTCGGACTATCAAACAGGGACGGAGGCGTAAGAGGTGTCGTTCTTGTTGGTTTATGTGTCAGTCCCAACATGGTGACTGTTGTGCTTTGTGCCGTTCCTGTACAGTTTATTGTGACCACTCGGCCGTGTCCATACTCATGCAGATCCCTGAGGCAGGCGGCCCCGGTGACACCGGCGCGACGACAGTGTTGTGCTTTGTGCCGTTCCTGTACAGTTTACTGTGACCACTCGGCCGTGTCCATACTCGTGCAGATCCCTGAGGCAGGCGGCCCAGGTGACACCGGCGCGACGACAGGCGGCGGACTACCCATCTGGAGCTGACCGACCACTGTTCCAGAGCCCCAGATGTCACCGGCACTCCTTGCTGTGCCTTCTACGTCTTGCAGGCGCCTTTCGACGGACTGGGCATGAGGCCCATTTGCATGTTTTTGCATTATACAGTGCCCAAAACAGTGGTTTTGGGCCGGTTTTAGGACAGCTCTTGGACTGCCGCGTGCGACACCCGCCGTGCACCGCGGCACGTATTTATACCCTGGACCTGTCAGTTGTCATTTCTCTCTGCATATGCTATATTGAAGCATTCTGACACTTTGACTTGTGTCTCCTAGCCAAGCTCTTGCCGTTGTGTGTACGACCTGTGACTGTCGTCACCGTCTGACTAGGCACTGACGCCCGGTCAGCGGCTGTGTTGCTAGGAAGCTTCTACGCACTTTCTCATGGTATCAGAGCAGTGAGACAGTTCTCACTGAGCTGCGCAGCAGAGACGCAGCAGAGCAGCAGCAGTGAGAGTCACCGCTGCAGCAGATCGTCTGGGACCCGTTGTAGACGGCCGTTCGCCGTCCGCGCACTCCACTCACCACGTGAGATCGCAGCTGCTGAGGCAGCAGCAGCAGCGCGTACCGCCACGCAGAGGTGTGTGGCGGCTGCGGTGCGTGCAGCCGCCACTTCCCCCCACAGCCGCAGCAGTAGAGCAGCAGCAGCAGAGGCGGCGGCGGCAGCCGCGCAGCAGCAGCGCAGCAGCAGCGGCCGATACAGCAGCGTGGCAGCAGCAGCGACAGCAGCAGCGCAGCAGCGGCGTCGGCAGCAGCAGCGCAGAAGCGGCAGCGGCACAGCAGCAGCAGCGGCATTCGCGGCGGCAGCAGCAGCGCAGCAGTGGCAGCAGCAGCAGCACGCGGCGGCGGCAGCCAGTAGCAGCGCGCGGCGGCGGCAGCCAGCAGCAGCCGCAGCGCGCAGCAGCAGCGCCGCGCGCAGCAGCAGCCGCCGCGCGCAGCAGCAGCAGCAGCAGCGCAGCCGCCGCTGCCACCGCTGCACACGCAGCTACGCAGCTGCTGCTGCAGCTGNACGGTTTTGAAATCCGGCAAACTTGACCTGTCGTCCCATAGTGAGCGGCGACATGAGTTCGCCCGACGACAAGGACAAGGGACCAGGTGATCCCTCCTCCTCTTCTTCAGGGGTATTGAGCCCTCGCTCGCAGGCCATTGAGGACCTGCGCAGCCAGCAGGAGGAGATGCGTCGTCTGCAGCGAGAGCAGACTGACGCTATCCGCACACTGACTGAGCTCCTGCGCGCTCAGTCCACGGCTCCTCCGCGGATTTCTGAGGGAGCTGCCGGCGTTGCGGCCTCCACCCAGCACTCGGCTCAGGTGCCCGTGACAGGTGCCCCGCCTGCTTCACCTCCTGGTGTGGTCTCCCCACCACCTGCGGACCTCCTTGATGACGAGCCATTCATGCCAGGCTTTGAGGATGACTCCTAGGAGCGGGAGATTCGTATTCTACAGGAGCGCCTCCGTCAGCTGCAGACGGGTATCCGACCTCCACCCGTGTCCCCGATACGATCGTCACCTGACTTCCCCAGTGATCACCCCCTTCCAGGAGTATTTCCCCTCACTCGCCCTCCTCAGCCTGCGGCTGCTCTCCCCACGGAGCGGCAGCCAAAGGACTTTGAGGCACCACCTCCACGGTACATCAGCGAGGATGGATTTGACTGCTGGGAGATCCTGTTCCAGGTGTGGGCCACTTCTGAGGGAGTGTGGCCTTACTACCACAGCCCATACCAGTCTACAGATCCAGCACAGGTGCTGACAGCAGTCTGGGCCATGCGAGGGCTTCTCTACGCCATGCCACGCGAGACTGTCATTGACTTCCGTCCCTTCCTCGGCGAGGCTGGCACAGGCACCGGAGCTGATCCGCGTGGAGGCTGGGATCTGGCGTTGTCCCTACTGGCTGCAGAGACGCACGCCACGCGTACGTCACACATTCGCGCTTTCCATTCTCTCTGTCAGGGACCAGCGGAGCCTGCAGCAGATTACTGGCGACGCGCCATGCGTATCTACACGCGCCTGGGGACCTCAGGGGGCACACAGCTGTGGGCGCTTCGGACGATCATGCTCGGAGTTTGCCTGGAGTACACCGACATATTCACACGGTATAGCGACGCTGCTCTCGAGCCTTTCTCAGCCACCCTGCAGCTGCTCCCGTGGGCCCATCAGCTTTTCCTCCAGGTGACTTTGGCCCGCGAGGCAGCAGTAGCACATCAGGAGACTTCCCTCGCTGCAGCAGTCGTCGCCTCACCACCATCTTCCCTCCTGCAGTCACCCTCACCTTCCTCCATCACGACCTCATCTTCCTCCTCCTCTTTGACCCCGTCTACACCCACGCAGACGCAGGGCGTTGCAGCAGCTGCCCAGGGGAAGAAGAAGAATAGGAAGCGCGGATCGGGTCAGCAGCAGTCGTCATCCAGTGGTAGCAGTAGCCGTTCCGTGCACTGCTACAACTGTGGAGGTGCCCATCGCTATACCGAGTGCCAGCAGCCGCTCGACTGGGAGCGCATCACTCGAGGACTTCAGGCTGCCCATGCTGCTCGCACCGCGTCCGGCACGTCGACCGCACACTCTTCTGGACGCGCGGCGACTACGACTGCAGCTGTCCCTGCATCCTCACCGGCGAGCAGCAGTGATCCAGACCCACGTGACCGCACCATCGCCGAGCTTCGTCATCTTCTGGCGCTTCGCTTTCAGGAAGGTGCGAGTGTGTTGTCATTGTCGAGTGGGTCACAGACTGCTTGTTCGTCCGTCTTCGTGACTCGTGATGACACGTGTGGGGGAGCACAGTCCGCATGTGATGATGATGGGCCTGACTGCACTGACTCGATTCATGAGTCTCACCTTCGTGATGTACGTCGATCCGTCCCACAGACGGCTCAGCGTCCCTCTGATTCCGAGTGTTCTATTGCTCGTTGTACAGTGACGTCCACCAGTCGTGACTCCGGTGGCACTTGGATCATCGATTCCGGTGCCACCCACCACATGACGTGTCGTCGTAGTGACTTTGTGGTACTTGGTCCTGTCACGACTGTCCGTTCTGTTCGTACAGGTTCTGGTCAGTCCTTATCGGTTCACGGTGCTGGGATTGTATGCTTTGATGGTCCGTCTGGCCCCCTGTATCTCTCTGACGTGCTGTTTGTGCCTGATCTTGAGCTCAGTCTGCTATCTGTGCGTGCCTGCACTCTGATTGGTCTATCCGTTGAGCATACCGCTGATTCAGCGATTGTGACTGCTCTTGACACCCGTAGCATTGTCCTGCGTGCTTCAGTCGTAGATGATTTTTACCGCATTGCTCGGCCCTCCTCCCCTTGCTCTCCCTCCTCCTCTGGTCGCGTTTTTGTCACTGGTGTTCTATCCCCGGAACACCAGCGGTTGCTTCACCGACGTCTGTGTCACGTGGGCTCCGACACTATGTCGAAGCTCATCCGGACACAGCCCGCTCTTGGTCTTGACGTGGCTTCTTTCGAGAAGCCACCCAAGACCGACTGTCTTTTTTGCGCTCAGGGTAAGATGCACCGGTGCACTTACCCTGATTCGCGTTCCCGAGCACTGAGACCCCTCGAGTTGGTCCACTCGGACCTGCTCGGTCCTCTCCCGGTCGAGTCGCTGTCCGAGAGGGGCCGGTATGTTCTGACGCTGACTAATGACTTCACCCGGATGCGGTGGGTCTACAGTCTGCGTCAGAAGAGTGACGCCGCCCTTGCGGTTCGGCTCTGGCTCGTGATGGCTGAGCGTCTGTCTCGCCACACGCTACATACCTTTCGCTCGGATCGCGGCGGCGAGTTCCTCGGCGAGATGGACTCTTTCTTTGCTGAGCACGGCATTTTTCACCAGGTCTCTGCTCCTGCTACCCCACAGCAGAACGGTGTATCTGAGCGCTGGAACCGCACCATGGAGGATGCGGTCCGCGCCATGCGGTCTGAGTGCGGTCTCCCGGAGTCCTTCGCATTCGAGGGCTTCGCCTACATGACTTAGGTCTGGAACCGCCTCCCGCATGGTCCGCTTCCGGATCATGCTACACCGTACGAGCTCTGGTTTGGCCAGCGTGCCGATCTTCGTCTCGCACGCGTCTGGGGATCCCTGGCCTCCGTATGGTACACCGAGGACCAGCAGGGGTCCAAGGTCTCCCCTCGGGGTCGCTTGTGTGCCTTCATAGGCATCTCCCCGCGGTCGAAGGCCTGGCGTTTTTGGGACCCCACTCGCCGTCGTGTCATTGAGTCCCGTGACGCGCTGTTTTTTGAGTCACTCACATACCGTGATCTGACTTCGATCACAGCGCTCTCTGCAGCTCATGTCCCTTCCTGTGAGGGTCCTCGGCGGATGGGGGAGAGCTCTTCGCCAGCGACCATTCCTCGCCAGGCTGATGTGTCCGCTCGAGTCCCCTCTCGATCTCCAGCACTTGATGATCCGGCTATCATTGCCGTTGGTCCAGAGATCCCGCCTGTCCAGCCAGCTTCGCACCCCACAGGTACCACTGCTCCCACGCCTCCTCCTGCATCACCCTCTGTGTNGTCTGCGTCAGAAGAGCGACGCCGCCCTTGCGGTTCGGCTCTGGCTCGTGATGGCTGAGCGTCAGTCTCGCCACACGCTACATACCTTTCGCTCGGATCGCGGCGGCGAGTTCCTCGGCGAGATGGACTCTTTCTTTGCTGAGCACGGCATTTTTCACCAGGTCTCTGCTCCTGCTACCCCACAGCAGAACGGTGTATCTGAGCGCTGGAACCGCACCATGGAGGATGCGGTCCGCGCCATGCGGTCTGAGTGCGGTCTCCCGGAGTCCTTCGCATTCGAGGGCTTTGCGTACATGACTTCGGTCTGGAACCGCCTCCCGCATGGTCCGCTTCCGGATCATGTTACACCGTACGAGCTCTGGTTTGGCCACCGTGCTGATCTTCGTCTCGCACGCGTCTGGGGATCCCTGGCCTCCGTATGCTACACCGAGGACCAGCAGGGGTCCAAGGTCTCCCCTCGGGGCCGCTTGTGTGCCTTCATCGGCATCTCCCCGCGGTCGAAGGCCTGGCGTTTTTGGGACCCCACTCGCCGTCGTGTCATTGAGTCCCGTGACGCGCTGTTTTTTGAGTCACTCACATACCGTGATCTGACTTCGATCACAGCGCTCTCTGCAGCTCATGTCCCTTCCTGTGAGGGTCCTCGGCGGATGGGGGAGAGCTCTTCGCCAGCGGCCATTCCTCGCCAGGCTGATGTGTCCGCTCGAGTCCCCTCTCGATCTCTAGCACTGGATGATCCGGCTATCATTGCCGTTGGTCCAGAGATCCCGCCTGTCCAGCCAGCTTCGCACCCCACAGGTACCACTGCTCCCACGCCTCCTCCTGCATCACCCTCTGTGTCCACTGGCACCCCTGTTCCGGCGTCTCACCCAGCCCAGCCCACTCCTGTCTCTACGTCGGCTGACACTCCTGTCTCAGTGTCCGGGCCAGCCTTGCCCGCAGTCATCCCCAGCTCAGTGTTCCCCACAGACGCATCTCCGCGCACGGCTTCTCCGACTGCCTCATCTCAGCCCTCACCAGCTGTGGTCGTACCTGTCCCTGTGGTCGTACCTGTTCCTGAGCCTGAGGTGCGCCCCTCGACCTCCGGTTACTCCCGTGAGCCCGGTGGTCGCCTTCGACCATTGGATTCTGGAGCTCAGCGCGCTTCGGGTTCCGGACACAGACGTTCCTCTCGCAGCATCGCGAGCGGTGACCCAGGCACAAAGGCCTTAGGCCTGAGTGTCCGCACTGAGATTTCAGAGGTACACCCAGCGTGCCCCATAGGGCACGACCTGGTCACTCACGAGTTCCATATCGCCTGTGACGCAGCAGCTGATCTTGTGGCCGTCAGGCCAGACACTGAGGCGTGTGCACTTGCCACGCAGAGTTCCCCCTCTATGGCGCCGGACCCGGGCACATTGAGGGAGGCTTTCTCATCGCAGGATGCTGATGCCTGGCGAGCTGCTTGCGAGGATGAGCTTCGCGCTATCCGAGAGCACGGAGTCTACGAGCTGGTCGANGAGCTCTGTTCGGTGTAGTAGCTCAGCATGACTGGGAACTACACCAGATGGATGTGAACAACGCGTTCCTCCATGGCTCTTTGGATGAGGAGATCTACGTGGCTCAGCCACCAGGCTTTGGGGACGATGACAAGGTGTGGCGCTTGCGCAAGTCCTTGTACGGCCTCAAGCAGTCCCCACGATGTTGGAACCGGGAGATCACTGGCACCTTGACTCGCGCAGGATATGTACAGAGCGAGGCAGACCCCTCACTCTTCATCCTACCGACACTCGAGCGGTTTACCGCCATCCTGGTTTATGTTGATGACCTTCTGATCGCGTCTCCGTCGCTGGAGGCCGTGAAGGAGGCCAAGGCTGTCCTGCAGACCGCCTACAGGATGAAGGACCTCGGTCCTGCATCGGTGTTTCTTGGTATGGAGATCGTGCGAGATCGCAGACATCGGACACTGTTGCTGCATCAGGCACGATACGCACGAGTCGTGGGGGAGCGCTTTAGCGACCTCCTTGGTGCAGTGCCCACAGCTTCCACACCCCTCACACCTGATGGGCAGGATGTTCTGAAGGTGGATGACCCTACACAGCTGGGGGAGACAGTGGACGTGATCTTGTACCTCCGTCTTATCGGATCTCTGATGTACCTGGCCACTACCACGCGTCCCGACATCGCGTTCGCCGTCAACCTCCTCGCTCAGTTCTCGCAGGCTCCACGTGCGAGAGCTCTTCATGCGGCTGTGCGAGTGGTACGGTACGTGGTCTCCACACCGTATCTCGGACTCTGCTTTCGTCGGTAGTGTTCGGTGGTCCTTGACGGCTACACTGACAGCGACTAGGCTTGGAGCCCTGACGGGCGCAGTCACACTGGCTACGTGTTCCTGCTCGGTGGTACCGCTTTGTCTTGGCGAAGCGGGAAGCAGGGCTGCATCGCACGTAGCTCGTCGGAGGCAGAGTATGTGGCTTTGGGGGCAGGGGCTGCTGAGGCAGTTTGGCTGCAACGCTTGTTTCTTGAGCTTGGGCAGTCTGTACCCGCCATTGTGTTGCGTTGCGACAACCAGAGTGCTCTCGCCATTGCGGAGAACTCTGGTGTTTTTCATGCTCGCACAAAGCACATTGCGGTTGAGCATCACTT
>SZWC01005874.1:107419-143367 GCA_023375785.1 Penium margaritaceum
TCTGACCCGGCCCCTCCGTCGGTCGGCCGACGGGGCCGACGGGGCCGACGGGGCCGAGGGGGCCCACGAGGCCGACGGGCCCCCTCTGAAGGGCCCCTCGGAGGGGCTCGGCAAGGCCCTCCGAGGACCCCCCTAAGAAGAGGAGGAAGGGAGGGGGGGGGTGCGAATGGGGCCCCCTCAGAGGGCCCCCCCGATCAGAGGAGGGCTGCGAGGCCCTCCTCGCAGCGGCAGCAGCAGCTGCAGCTGCAGGTGTAGCTGCTGCGGTTGCTGCTGCTACTGCTGCTTCTGCTGCTGCTGCTGCTCTGCGCAGCAGCTGCTACTGCTGCTTGCTGCTGCCGCCGCGGCTGCTGCTGCTGCACGCTGCTTCTGCTGCCGCCGCTGCTGCAGTAGCTGCTGCTGCTGCTGCTCTGCGCAGCAGCTGCTGCTGCTGCTTGCTGCTGCCGCCGCGGCTGCTGCTGCTGCACGCTGCTTCTGCTGCCGCCGCTGCTGCAGTAGCTGCTGCTGCTGCTGCTCTGCGCAGCAGCTGCTGCTGCTGCTTGCTGCTGCCGCCGCGGCTGCTGCTGCTGCTGCTGCCGTCGCTGCTGCACGCTGCTGCTGCTGCCGCCGCTACTGCATTAGCTGCTGCTGCTGCTGCTGACGCTGCTGCTGCAGCGGCTGATGCGCTGTTGCAGCTCCTCTCGCCGCTGCTGCTATTGCTGCACGCTGCTCCTGCTGCTACTTTTGCTGTTACCGCCACAGTCGCTATTGCTGCTGTGTGCGGCTCACCGCCCCTGTGGCGTTCACGTGCAGTCGCTTCGCGCTCCCTCACGCTGCTGCCGGCGTGGCGCCGCGTGGCGCGTTCTCTTTGCGTTCCGCCCACTGCTACTGCTTTTGCTGCTCACACGCCCCCCTGTGCTCTGATACCAAATTGGAAATAATTTTAGGGCATGCAGGCCCATGCAAGAACGAACATGAGCTCTGTGTGTGAGTGTGATGCAAGACGACAAGAATTTGGCTAAGTCTGGAACGCTGAATATCAAGAACAAGGAGAGTTTACAAATGAGCCCCTAGCGGGCTTATATAGGGGCACCGGTAGCTAACTGCACCGGGCCCCGTCACCCCTGTTGAACCCAAATGAGTCAACAGGGAGAGCACACTGCGTACACCACGAGAGGAACAAAGGTGGTCTCCTCGAGGCACCGGAACAGCTCTCCGAGTGCCCGGGTCTCGACCACCGAGAAAACATGAGCAGTGCCAAAAAATCTCGGAATCAACGTCCAGACATCACAGACGGCTTTCCGAACATCGGAAGCCCCACAAGAGCCATCGGGTCTCCTCGTTGCACCGGTATAGTCCACGGGGTGCGCGGGTCTCAACCTACCGAGAAAACTCTCTTAGCTCCCGACAAGCCCACAGGGCTACCGGAACGCATCGACCGCGTCTCGCCAGTGCTGTTGTAGGTGCTGGAGAAGTCTCGGTGCAGTCCGGAGGCCCGTCGTGTCGTCACGCCCTCCTGTGCCATATACCCCGAATGTGGGTATATCGGTAAACTAGCAGTGTCGGTCGTGACGGGTGGAAGCCACACAAACCAACATGCGCAACTCATTGATCCTACGGACCTCCTCACATTCATCGTCGTCATTACATGCGTCGCCTTCGCCGACGCCCTTGTCGCCACACGCAAGCAACAGCAGCAGCAAGCAGCACGCCTTATGTGCTCCGCCGCATTGTTGCTGCGCTCCGCATGCGTGCTAGGTGCGTTGGCTGCGAGATCCTTGCGGATCTTGCCACGTCGTCCGTTCGTAGCTCTTTGCCCTACCAGCGGCTTGGACATAGGAGCATTGCTCCCGGTCAGCAGAGGCAGTGCAAACGGAGCTCACTCGGCTCACGACGTCCAGGATACGGCAGCAGCCGAGCTTTGACTGCTTGGGCTGCGGCATCGTGCCTACGCCACCTCTCCAGCGACGCAAACCGACCGCAGCTGCCTCAACTGTGGTGACGCGTCATCCTCTAGCACTCTGACTCCCTTGACCCTGCAGCAGACACTCTACCAAGCGCGAATCAGCGTTGGTGGAACCGGCCGCCAAGCTGGCGTCCCGCGGGGCCCCCGGATCTCTACAGTCCAGGCAGTACCACGAGGGGCGGTCTGCTCACAACGTCGTTCGGGCAGCGACGCGTCGGCCGGGTCTCCGCCGCCTCCACTCGCGGGTGCGGCATGTCAACCCTCGGTAAGCGCTACACCTCCCGCTTCTCCCGACAGTTCCCATCCTCACTTCATTGTTGCTGAAAACTTCTGTGTCTCCCAACTCTGGACGACGTTCTTAGAGGACGCTGCCGCTCTCTCTGACACCTTCACACGGACGACCTCCACTGTCCTAGACGTTACAGTTGCCACCGCAGCTACATTTGCAGCAGCAGCTCGAGCCTTGCGTGCCCCTGCCGCCACGAGCTTTGCTGATGAAGTCGCTGCCCTTGTGCTTAAGCGCCTCCCTGCTGCGTCTGTCTCCCCTGCTAGCTCCTCTTCTGGTGCTTCCTCTTCCCAGTCCGCTCAAAGCACCCCTGCAGTCTCACCAGCCAACACCTCCCCTTCTGCCGCTTCTGCCACTTTACCGCGTCAGCATGACTTCTTCTCCCAACCACCTGTTCTGACAACTGGGCTCGCCTTCTCCTCGTGGGAGACGCGCTTCAGCGCCTGGGCTCAGGGCGAACACCTGTGGGAATACTACTTTCCGGCGGTTGCACCTTTCACTCCTGAGTCTGCTGAGTCCGCTCGCGCTGTTCGCGCTCTCATTGCCGCTGCGCCTGAGACGCTAGTCGACGATGTTGGCACCTACAATGCAGACCCTGCTGCCCAGCGCCCGGCTGATCCCATTGGCGCGTACACCATGCTCCGCCGCCGGACCACTGTCACTGGTCAGGCCGCCCAAAGTGCGCTCACCGTGCAGTTTAACACGCTCCTCATGCGTGTGGATGAATCGGCTGATGTGTACTGGGCCCGCGGGCTGAAGCTCCTTCGTGAGCTCGACACCGCCGCACTTGGGCAACTTTCTGTAGTCCTCACCATGGTCAACGGATAAATCCCCGAGCTGTCTGACCTACTCCGCGACGTCAAACCAGCTGAGTTGCAGCGCCTCGCGTCACAGCTTGTGCCCCCTTGGTCCCCTCCTGGTGTCGGCGCCCTTTGGGACTCTGTCGATGAGCGCCTTGCTGCTTGGTGGACCAGCCTCTAGAACAAGCGCCTCCATCGTTCCGCCGTCGCCGGCGTTGCTGCCGTCACCACGGCCTCCTCTCCCTCTTCTTCTTCCTCTTCCTCCAGTGCCGCCTCCAGCTCCACGTCCACCTCCATGGCTACAGCCCTTACCTCTCAGGGCTGTGGGAAGGGCCGCGACAAAGGTCGCGGCAAGGGCAAGCCTGCTGATGCTGCCTCCCCTCGTGTCCCTAGCGAGGTGGTGTGCTGGAACTGCGGCTCTTCCGAGCACTCTGCTCGGAAGTGCCCGGCGCCGCCCGATGACCTTCGCCTCGCACGCGCCATGCGTGCTCACTGGGTGGCTCCACCTCCTCTTCCACTACCAGCTCCAGCTCTGGCTCCGGTGCCTCATCTCGGTCGTCAAGTTCCCCCTCTGCTCAGGCGTACTCCACCACTGGCGTCCTCTCCACACCACCAGCGCCAGCGCCGGCGTATCCCTGGGGCTGGCCGCCACCGTACGGCACCCCGGTCTATGCCAGGCCGCATTCTCCCGCCTACTTCCCTCCTCCGTGGCTTCCTTCTCTCTCGGGGTCGCCTGCTCTGTCGTCAGTGCCGTCCGTCAGCGGCGAGCGCCAGCTGGAGCAGTCCCTTCTGCAGCGTCTCCACCTTCGCGATCAGGGAGGTGAGAGTATGATTGCATTGGCCAGAGGTCCCTCTTGTCAGACTGACACTGTTCTTCGTGGGGACCCCCCCGGTCACATCCTTGCGACCCAGTCCGCGTCTGTTCCGTGGGTCGAGCATTGGCAGTCCTTCATTCTTCTGCGTTGTCTTGCCGTCTGTGACTCGTCTTCTCCCCTTGTCGGTATTGTTGCCACGTGTGGTGTCCTGCCCCGTACTGGTGTTGCTGGTGGATTCTAGGTCCTTGACTCTGGGGCTACCAACCACATGACATCCGATCAAGCATCCTTCGTCTCGGTGGGTCCTGTCGGTCCCGTTCGCTTTGTGCGCACCATTTCTGGCCAGTTGCTTCCTGTTTAGGGTGTGGGTGTTGTTCGCTTCGTTGGGCTCGGTAGTGTGTTGCTGTTGCCTGACGTTCTGTACGTGCCCTCCTTGGAGCTCAGTCTACTGTCAGTGACTTCCCTCGATGATCAAGGCATGGATTTCTCTGCCAGTCAAGGAGTTGGTACTGTTTGTCTCCGCCCTTCTGGTCGTGTGGTCCTCCAGGGTGTCAAGTGTGATAAGCTTTACTGTGTGCCATTGCTTGCCACCTCTGACCCCTCGGTTGGCTCCTCTCTTGCCCATGTTGCTCCCTCTCTCTCCCCTGCCTATGTTCAGCTTTTGCATCGTCGCCTTGGCCATGTTCACACTGACGCTGTCACCAGCATGCTCCGCCTCCAGCCTGAGCTTGGCCTTTCTCCTGCCACCTTCCACCGCCTTGCCCTTCTGACTGTCTCGACTGTGCCCAGGGCAAAATGCATGGCTTTCTGTTTGTTTCCTCCGATTCTCAGTAGTCTCATCCTCTTGATCTTGTTCACGCTGATATCATGGGTCCCCTCCCCCATAACTTCCTTGGGGGTTCAGGGTGGTATGTCTTGTGTTTGACGGATGATTTCTCTTGTTTTTGCTGGATTTTCGCCCTTCGTCAGAAGAACGATGTGTGTTTGGTGCTCAAGACCTGGCTTCTCCAGGCTGAACGGTCGTGTCAGCGGTCCTTGCGTGTCTTTCGCAGTGACCGTGGTGGTAAATTTCTTGGTCCCACCGCACGGTTCCTCGAGTCCTTGGGGGTGTGTCTAGAGACGTCTGCTCCCTACACACCCCAGCAGAATGGTGTCTCCGAGCGCTGGAATCGGACTCTCGCCGATGGTGTTCGCACCCTCCTGTTTGAGTCCAGTCTCCCTCCTCTCTTTGCCTTCGAGGCAATGAGTTACATGACTTGGATCTGGAACCGTGTTCCCCACGGTCCTCTCCCTCGTACAGTCACCCCTTTTGAACGTTGGTATGGCACTCCTGCCGACCTCCGTCTCGCTCGTGTCTAGGGTGGCATTACGTCCGTCTGGCTCCCCGAGGACTTGCGCGAGGGCAAGCTCTCTCCGCGTGGGCGCCTTTGTCCCTTTCTGGGTATTTCTGCCCAGTCAAAGGCCTGGTGCTTCTGGGATCAGGAGCGCCAGCAGGTCGTCGAATCTCGTGACGCCCTCTTTTTCGAGTCTCTCTTTCTTCGTGACCTGAGTCGTCCTGCGCCCTCTGCCCCCTTGTTCCCGCTCACTCGGTTGCGGGGGGAGGTCGGTTCTACTGTCTTTCCAGCCCCTGTAGTCCCTACCGCCGGTCCTGTCCTACAGCCTTCTCCCCCGTCGCGTCCCCAGGTGTCTGATACGCTGTCCTCACGGCCCGTTGTGCCTTCTCCGGTCGTGTCACCCAGTGCACCAGTCTCCCCCGCTCCTTCCTCCTCTCCTACCTTCTCTGAGTCCGTCTCGCCTGCGCACTCCTCGGCGTCTCCCTCGAGTCCGCTTCTGGCAGCTGTCCCCAGTCCACCTGCTCCTGCCATGGCCGCTCCCACTGCTCCGCCCGGTCCTCCGCCCGTCTCACCCTTTGTCCGCGGTGGACACCTCCGGGCTCTGCCCACCCAATCTTCGAGTGTCTCAGTGTTACACTCCTGACCGCCGCAATCTCACCCTGAGCTGTCCCCACCAATTCCGACCGGCATGGATGCCTTAGGCCTGGCCATAGGGGTTGTCCACCCCAACTCTGTCCTTGGGTACACGTTGCTCTTGACACAGCATGAGCTCGCTCTTGAGGCCGCTGTTCTTGACAGTGTGGCAAAGTGTCTTGCGACCACTGCAACGTCGCCCCCGTCCCCTGATCCGACCACAGTCCGACAGGCACAGGCAGCGTCCGACTCTCAACAGTGGGAAGCTGCCATGTAAGATGAGCTGAGAGCTCTAGATGATCATGCCGTATACGAGCTGGTCGATCTGCCGCCAGGTCGCAAAGCCATTGACGCCCGCTGGGTGTTCCGGCGAAAATACAAACCCAATGGCGAGCTTGACAAATACAAGGCAGGCCTCACTGCCAAGGGATTCTCCCAAGTCCCATGGGTAGATTTCAACGAGACGTTTGCTCCCGTCAGTCGTTACAGCACTGCTCGTGCTCTCCTCAATCTTGTGGCTCACCATGACTGGGAACTCGAGCAGATGGACATCAACAACGCCTTCTTCCATGGACAATTGGATGAAGAGATCTACATGGTACAACCACCAGGATTCACAGACGGCACCAATAGAGTCTGCAGACTGCGCAAGGCCCTTTACGGCCTGAAGCAGTCTCCGAGGTGTTGGAATCAGGAGATTACCTCCACTTTGGAGAAGGGCGGGTACCGTTGGAGCACGGTAGACCCTGCACTCTTTGTCACCCCAGTGTCAGTGCCGTTTGCTGCCATCCTTGTGCATGTCGATGACTTGCTGATCGCGTCTCCGAGTCAGGAGGCGGTTGCGTCAGTGAAGTCACTGCTGCAGTCCGCATACAAGATGAAAGATTTGGGTCCGGCCCGTGTTTTTCTGGGCATGGAGATCGAGCGTGACCGCGCTCGCCGCGTCCTTCACGTCCACCAGGCTGCCTATGTCAGGAGCCTGGGGGAGCGTTTCGCTCCCCTCCTTGCGTCTGTCCCCACCGCGTCCACACCAATGACCCCTGCCGGACAACGCTTGTTGAAGATACTGGACGTGTCGAAGCTGGGGGAGCCGGTGGATGTCACTGATTACCTCCGAGTGATAGGCTCCCTGATGTACCTGGCTACCACCACGCGGGCTGACGTCGCCTTCGCAGTGATCTTTCTGGCTCAGTTCTCCCAGTGCCCCAGGTCGCGCCACATGGACGCGGCTCTGCGCGTTGGCAGGTATGCAGTCTCGACTGCGCGGATTGGGCTCTGCTATCGTGCACAGCCGTCCGTGGTTGTAGATGGGTACACTGACAGTGACTGGGCGCATGATGTGGATGCTCGCAGCCGCACGGGGTATATCTTCCTTGTTGGTGGGACAGCAATCTCATGGAAGAGTGGTAAACAAGGTTGTGTTGCGTGCAACTCTAGTGAGGCGGAGTATGTTGCTCTTGGCGCAGGCACGTGTGAGAGTGTTTGGCTTTGTCGTCTGTTACAACAGTTGCACGTTCCCATCTGCTGCATTACTCTATGCTGTGACAATCAAAGCACAAAAGCGATTGCTCAACACGAAGGCATGCATCACACTCACACCAAGCATATCAATGTTGAGCATCATTTTGTGCGCAAACGTGTGGCTGCCGGAGATGTCAAGATCGTGTGGGTTGACACCAGACAGTAGCGAGCTGACTTTATCACAAAGGCACTGAGCAGTAACGTCTTCAAGGCGGCAGCGCATGCTGTGGGGCTGTTGTGCGTTCATGGTGCGCCTGGCTGAGTGGCTGTGCCGTGTGTCCATGTGTAGTCCATCATCACTACTCGTGACGTCACCTGTGCTCGTACCAGTCTATGTGCAGTTCGGCTGTGGGTCATGGGGGAGTTTTGGTTTATGTGTCAGTCCCAACATGGTGACCTTTGGCCTTGCTACACACCCATGACACTTGTGCAGGTGATTGACCAGAGAAGAGACTGCACACCGAGCTGGGTCCTGCCGTCGGCGCCTGCTCTCTCGTCAAACAACCTACTCCAGCCAAGAGCCGTGCAATTAGTTCAAGATTGGTGTCCTCACCCCTCATGCATGCTTGCAACTTTTTGATGTGCTTTCTTAGCGTGAACACCATTGGGGCACTGGGCCAACCTGTTTTGTGGGACCCAGGTGGAGTTTGGGTGGTTTAGGAAAATACACACGAGCACGTGGTGGTTCGAACCACGAGCTCGTCTTGGAGTGAGCAAAAGCGAGCTTGCTGCTCGCTCGCTCACTCCCGGCGGGTAGCACTAGAGTGGCCCGTGACTTGTTCGTTTTTGTTCTTCATGGTTGCCGTGACCTAACTCCGCGCACTCTTGCACCATGGCTGCGTGACCTGTCTTGGTGAACAGCCCTAAACAGTTGCATTATTGCATCCTTGCGATCTAGCACCTCCTATAGCTCTCACTAATACTACAGTTTGACATTGCTAATGGACGACTATAGTCTCGTGAGCCAATTTCGCCTTAAGAAATTAGTGATGAGTTCATGGGAGTAGCTCTAGGGAATTTGATAACTTAGAGAGGGCCACATGGTCGAAACTCGTAAAGAGCTTCACGTGCTCCAAGTGCATCTCCATCATGATAATGTCGAGAGCCCACAACTGTGTCTCGCCGCTAGTCCTAAGGTGCATTTAAAGACGCATGGCATGCCTCTTGTGGTCTGCTACAAGCTTTGTGGGACCTTGGCAAAGAGAGTAAAACCCATGACGTGGAGCCGCCCTTGTAGCATGGATCTCCTCAACAAGTAGTGTCAAGCGAACTCCAAGCCATGGTGCGGATCTTCTTTTGTCCCAGTCCCGGCTTCATCTTGAAATGGGTGGAATTTGACCACTGTCTCGCGTGACATAACGTACAGCAAACCGTGCATTGCTCTCGCATCCATTTGGACCTAGTGAGCATCACAGGTCTTGTACTAGCTGTGGTAGTACTGCCAAACGCCCTCTGAGTTGGTCCACACCTGAAATAGGGTCGCCCAGTAGTCAAATCCTTCATCGTTATGAGAGCGAGGTGGAGGTGTCTCAAATTCCTTCAGTCACCGCTCCGTGGGGAGGACAAACTCAGGCTCAGGGAAAGGTGGACAAGGTATTGGGAGACCACTGGTGAGAGAAACACCAGAAAAAATGAACGTTGCTGAATGATGTGGCTGATCATGGCAGCGAGAAGGTGGTGGGATGAGACGTTGTGATCCTAGGCGCATCTCTCGAAGGCGCTCAAGGATACGGATATCGTCCTCACATTTTCATGCTCTATCTCCTCCTCATCCCGGGTTTCAACCTGTGATGGGGGGGTGATGACGCCGTAATTATGTGTAGGGAGTGGACTATTGAACAGATGGTGCAGCTCCAGTGGGTCCTCCTAGTGTCTGTTGTGATATCCGTGTATCACTCCTTTGTAACTGTGCAGTCTCCTACAATGTGTCGGTGTTATGCTGCTGTTGGTGGCACATCTCATCTTGCGTCCGACAAAGCTCGTCAATCGTGACTCACCACGACAATGGAATCATGACGTCCAAGATGAGGAAGAGCAGGGGTCTACCAATCCCTTGCCTTTGTCGCAAACTGACGCCATAGGTTTTGCTCATTATGTATCGGAACATCAAAATGGTCCAAACGAGAAACTGCCAATTTTTTTCTAAGATATTAAATGCTAGCCATAATTGATGTCAACCAAAAATATGGCTAAACGTAATTGTAGGTGATGTCGTCATCACCCACAATGATGACGCCAACATGAAGGTTGTCCAAATCAGGCCAAATTTGGGGCAATACTGCAACAGACAATGCTGAACACAAGGGTGGTGGTTTCGTGGAAAAAAACGTCAAAATAGTGAGAACCGACATGTTTTTTTCACAACCTAAATTCCAAAGACATCATAGATCTAAGAGCGTGTTTTTGTTTCTTGTATTATACAAGGCACGAAACGAAGCGTGAGTGGTTAGGATGGACAGGTTATGACCAGGGCTTTCTATATAGCCCTTCCATGGCTAAAATAGTGGTCATTTGGGGTCTTCGAGCTCTCACACGCCCGGCGGGTGTAGGTGCAACCTGAATGAAACTTCCAAGAAGCTTAATGAAGTGCATATGGACATAACATGCCCAAACTTCTGTTGGAAATGGTTGGATGACCCTCTTCGGTATTCATGTTGGTGACATGGAGATGAAGTTTTAACTTTCTTGCAAGGGCATCTTCGCTACTACAATTTGTCAGAGCGGGTCACCGTGGGTTGGTGGGTCCTCCTAGGACTGTGGCTATAGCAATGCCTCTCGCAGCTGATGCCACTGCTACGTGTTGGTTATGGGTATGACATATGCAAGTGACCTCTTGACTCTACACACCCACACACACACATCATTACTGCAAGTGATTGATCTGGAAATAATCTCTTGAGTGCAACAATGTGATGCAACATGACGTACACAATGGTGGCTACACCATTATGTTCTTAAGTGGTGGCCACTGTAGGCAGTGCACATGGCCGGTATAAGCACTCTAACACGCAAGGGTCGCTCACACTGGAGCTATGGCCACGGGAGCGGTAAGAGGTTAGAAAACAACCTTGAGGTTAAAGCTCAACGGCAACAAGTGAGTGAGTAAAGAGCAAGCAAAGTGATGAGTGCCAGTTGACGGGGCCACCCACACGCGACTCTCAACGTGGGGTCCAGACGCCACCCACGGATCAAACCTGACCCTGGATCGAGCGAGCTCCAGGCGGTTTCTCACACGCCGGTGTAAACCGGACGTGCAATCCCGAGGGATCAGCATCCTGGCTCACTAAGCTAAAAGCATGCAAATGAGCAGAACTCAACCGCATCGACCATGAGCGGATGTGGTGCATGCACTCCCAAGCATGTTAATCTCTCCCTGTACATATTTTCTCTTGTGGGTGACCGTGAGTGCGAGGGCATGCTGACGCAGGGAGTGGAGGCGACGCACCGTGACGGCTCGCGAACCCTCCGACCCGCACGCGTAGTCGCCTCCATCCCGCTGGCATGGCCCCTCTCCTCCATTAGCTAGCAGTGGACTCATTCTCCAGCTTACCTGACCTATGGTGGTCCCTGCTGTTTTTCCTGGGTCAAACCTGAACAATCCATACGGGAACCTAGATTAGTCCTAGAACTCCTGCCTGCTGTTTCGTGTTTTGGTGTGCAGGGTAGGGCGCGGACTAGCCGGCCCTTTTGTGGATTACGAGGGCGATTTGCCCTCGCTCCATGGTTGCGAGCCGGCAAGCTTCGCTCGCCGGCTTGGTGGGTAGGTCGCGATTAGCGAGATTCACCTATACAAGGTACTCCTTGTCACTCCTCAACACTTGTAGTTTGTCGGCGAGGAGCCATGGCTGCCGCCGCAAACCCACACCTAGCGTAGCCTACACTTAACCATTTTTGCTGAAACAAGTTGCGTTAGATTCGCCTTTGCATTCTCATGGTATCAGAGCTAGGTTCGACTGCAGATGGTGGCGAATCAAGTCGGCGCCAAGCATACAAGTGGGCGGCCGGGTGACGAGTGACCGTAGAGCCGCGCGGCAGCCGCGAGAGCAGGCCGTGCAAGCCCCTTAGAGCGTCGAACGCCTTCCCCTAGGCCGCACACTGAGAGTGGAGGGGGCGGAAGAGAGGGGAGCGACACCAGAGGAGCATTGGGGGCAGACAAGAGAGCCCAAGCGCCGCTGCCCCTCACATAGGGCGACAGCGGGGTCTCCTGGCCCTGAGGGTGTTCTTGCAGGTCAAGAAAAGTCCTGACAAGCACCAAAGGTCAAGACTGGCAATCCCTATCGAGCTTTGGGCTCACAGCAGAAAACTGGGCCCAAAGTGGGCCCGGCAAATTGCTGCCAAAATTTACTTCGGCACCAACAAACAGGCAGTCGCGCTAACATTGCTCTCCTAGCTTGCCCTCAGGTTGCAAGGCGCCATGAGCGCAGTAGCATCCGCGCCAAAAGGAGCCGGTGTAAATACTGGTGCGATCATAGGTGCCGGCGCCGCTGCCGGCACCACCTCTACAACGATGACGTGAAAGGACCTGAGCAAGGTGTTGTCCCACAAGGACCTGACGCCGCCGCAGCTTGGCGTGCGCGACTTCCTGTCCTGGAAGGATGTGTTTCTTTCATGGACGGTGGAGCATGGTTTAGAGGAGTACTATCTAGCTCTGCCGCCGAACAACACCGACGCACGAGGTCTCTTGAGGGCATTCAATGCTCTAATGCGCACCCTTCCTGAGGACCAGCAATACTTGATCCGCCATTTCCGTTTTGGGGGGGCAGGAGAAGACCCCGAAAACCCTCGCAGTGGGGATCCTAGACCTCACAACGCGTGGAAACACCTTGCCACATGGAAGGAAGAGCAGGGCATGGCCCTAGTTATCTCCCTGCGCGAGAAGCTCCGCAACCTCCGTCCAAAGCCCAGAGCACCAGTTGCCGAATACTGGGACGCTGCCATGGACCTTCGCCAGCGCATTCTCGACCTCGGCGCATCCTGCACCATTCTTGAGTGGCTGGACCCGGTCCTCCTCCACCTCGGCGAACCTTACAAGGACTTCCGGCGTGGCCTGCTTCGGAAGCTGAAGGTTGCTGATATCAAAAACACCGACTTGGCAGAGGTGTTTGAGGATCTGTGGAACTATGAAGACATCCTGAAAGGTGAGGCACGCAAAGACGAGGGTGCAGTAGCAAGTGCGTACGTGCATCAGGGTGGAGGAGGCACTCCTCCAGTGCAACTTCACTCTGGTGGAGGAGGTGGAGGGGGGCGTGGTGGCGGAGGGGGCAGAGGCAGACAAGGTGACGGAGGATGTGGGCGCAGTCAAGGGGGAGGAAACCGTACCTACAAGTACTGCAAACAACTGGGCTACTACTAGTACGCATGTCCTGTGCTCCAGTGAATCATGACTCCATCCTCGCAGCAGACACTCCCACCAGTGGGACAGCCACTGATGGCGCTCTATTACCCTCACGCCTGGACGACATACCCTACAGCAGGATCTCGTGCGCCGGCACCCTTTGGAGCAGCCACTTTCGGTCCGCCGTAGCTGCAGCCTGTCATGCACCCACCAGCACCAGCCTTGTCTCCACCGGTGTACCAGGGGTCCCCGTTCCCGCCTCCATACCTCAGTGCACCCGCCCCAGTTCCAGCATGGGTGCAGACGGTGTACATCGAGACGACCGAGCCACAGCAGCCACCGGTACTATGGCTAGGCACAGGGTGGAGTGTGCCTGTGGAGCTGCATCCACCAGAGCCGACTGGCATCTCACAGCCGCCAGAGGTTGGGGCACACACACATCACATCATCACACACACTGCCCATACATGAGTGGTTGTTTGGCACAGCGGCATCACATCATATGTCTCCTCATCGCCAGCTGTTTGTCACACTGTATGCCACGCCTGATGTTGCGGGTGTGAAGACTAGGTCTGGGGAAGTGTTGTCGGTTGAGGGCATGGGGACCGTGGCCCTCCAGGCACCGGACGGTGTATTGTGGTTGACTGGTGTCTTGTACGTCCGGAGGCTGAAAGTCAATTTGCTGTCCGGGGAGCAACTAGACCAACAGGCTAACATAGCAGCACTGACACAGAGACAGCGTTGCATGCTCTACGATGCCTCTGGTGACTTGTTGGTTGATGGGCCGTTATATACTGGCATGCTGTACAAACTCACCCTGTTCCCATACGTCCAAGCACAAGTTAACCGACCCCAAGCGCATGTTGTCACTGGCACTGATACAAAACATGCAGACCTCATGCACCGCCGCCTCGCACATCTCAACACAGAAACAGTTGCTGAACTATTGAAACACATCCCAGCCCATGGTCTTCATCCTGATGACTGTCCACATGGCCTCAAGGCCAACACGTGTCTAGACTGCCATGAAGGTAAAGTTCACAGACAGAAATTTCCCAGATCAGACATTGAGACCACGAGGCCCCTAGTACAAGTGCATGCTGACCTGACAGGATAAATGCCAGTAGTATCAGTTCAGTATGCTTCCCTGTACGTTCTGACTCTCACTTATGACTGCAGTCCTTTTCGCTGGGCTTTCCTGCTCAAAACCAAGGCCGATGCCCAGCGCAAAATTGCTGAATGGATCCTGCTTACTGAACGATAGACAGATTGCTCCCTCCTCAAGTTGCGGAACCGACAGGGGAGGGGAGGTCCTTGGTCCACTGACTGCAGAACTGAAAGCCAAAGGGGTGGAACATCAAACCATGGCTCCGTACACTCCACAAAAAAATGGAGTGGCGGAGCGTTGGCACAGAACTCTGGGTGATGCAATGCGTACACTGTTGACTGAGTCCGGTCTGTCATTTGACTTCTGGGAGGAGGCAATGAAGTACATCACCTGAGTGTGGAACCGTATGCCACAAGGTCCCCTCCCAAATTCAGACACACCGTGGGAGCGTTGGTTCAAAGAGAAAGCTGACTTGAGGCCAGCCCGAGTGTGGGGCACAATGGCGTGTGTCTGGTTTGCACCACCACAGCGAGAGAGCAAACTGAGTCCTCGTGGCCGTTGGTGCATTTTTGTCGGGGTATCCCATGCCTCAAAGGCATGGCGGTTTTGGGACCCCACCAACCATTGTTTTGTAGAAATTCGCGATGTATCCTTCTTGGAACACATGCCCTACAAGGTATTCCGTACACTACGTCATGCCCCGTCTCTGCTCACACACGACCACTACCCTGAATATGTGATCGTACCTTTCTTCGTGTCAACCCCAGCACAAACTGGTGGTCAGACAGCTCAAACACCAGGGGAGATGGCCACTCCCGTCCCGAAGGACCTGCTCTCATCCACAGATCTGGCTAGTACAGAGTCCAGTGTCACCCAGGCACCACCAGGCCTCAAGCCTCTGACCTCTCCTGTTGAGCCAGAAAACGCCAAAACACCAGCGCCAGAACCAGTATGACGCTCTCTACGCACTCTTCCCAGAGTTGATTACAAGCAGTTCTACCACACCGTTGGCACCAAACCCATGGACCACAATGCAACTGAACCACTGACACTGACTGAAGCAAGGGGGCGCTCATACGCCGCTGAATGGGAGAAGGCAATGGCAGCTGAGATGAATGCACTGGTGGAACACAAGGTGTTTGAGCTGGTCCCTTTGCCACCTGGCCGCAAGGCCATTGATGTCAAGTGGGTGTTCAAACTGAAAAGAAACCTCAAAGGACTGATTGAGAAGTATAAGGCTCGCCTTTTCGCTAAAGGGTTTCATCAAATCCCTGGACAGGTCTTCACTGACACTTATGCACCTGTGGGCAAGTATGGGACAAGCCGTGCCTTGCTCGCAGTCGCTGCATGCGAGGACTGGGAAATTCATCACATGGATGTAAAAAATGCCTTCTTGAATGGCCCACTAGAAGAAGAACTGTACGTCAAACAGCCAGAGGGCTTTGAGGATGGGACAGACAGGGTGTGGTTGTCTCTAAAAGCCATGTACGGCCTGAAACAAGCACCTAGATGTTGGAACAAAGAGATTCGCCGCACCCTGGAGAGTGGTGGGTTCACACAAAGCATCTGCGATCCCTCTTTGTTCCTGCGTTGGGACAGTGGTGTGCCTGTTGCATTATTGGTCTATGTGGATGACCTGTTGATCTTGTCTCCCGCCCTCACTCTCATTGACCAGGCCAAAGCACTGCTCACAGCACACTACAAGATGACGGACATAGGTGAGGCACAAAAACTTCAAGGCATGACCATCACGCGTGACTGCACAGCACGGACTCTGACCTTTCACCAAGGCCGTTTTCTTGCTCACCTCACTGAACGCTTCCAGTACCTTTTACAGTATCTCCCACGACAGTGCACCCCCATGAGCCCTGATGTTTATGCCCACCTACAGGACACTCGCACCACAGACTACGGCCCAGAGACAGACCCCACACTGTATAGACAAATCACAGGCAGTCTCTCATATCTTGCCTCCAATACACGTTTGGACATTGCATGCGCTGTCAATGTGCTCGCATAGTTCAGCCAGCAACCACGCAGCACGCATCAGAAAGCACTGTTGAAGCTGCTGCGTTATGTGCTGGACACTGCACCCCTTGGTCTAGTGTTTGCCCGCACCACCGATCCACCTTTGGATGGGTACTGTGACAGTGATTATGCGAGTGATCATGCGGCTCGCAGTCGGGGTGGCTACGTGTTTTGTGTGTGGGGAACTGCTGTGTCGTGGTGTAGCGCAAAGCAGTCTTGTGTGGCACGGAGCGTGGCTGAGGCAGAATACATGGCGTTGTGTGAGGCAGCATGTGAACGGATCTGGCTTGCACGATTGCTTGAAGAGCTGGGCGTGCGCACATCCGTTGTTCCTGTGCATGGCGACAGCTCGGCAGCCCGCCGCACTGTAGCAAATGATGGTGTGTTGCACCCACACACAAATCATATCATCGTTGAACATCACTTTGTTCGTGAGACGGTAGAGGCTGGGGCGGTGGAAGTACGCGCAATCAGCGGTCAAGCCCAGCTGGCAGATTTTCTTACCAAGGCTCTCCCATCCTCCTCTCTCCTGCTCCAACTGCATCATCTTGGTAGCATGCCCACCGCACTCTCGTCCAACGGGGCGTGTTAATCTCTCCCTGTACATGTTTTCTCTTGTGGGTGACCGTGAGTGTGCAGGGCATGGTGATGCAGGGAGTGGAGGCGACGCACCGTGACGGCTCGCCACCCCTCCGTCCCGCACGCGTAGTCGCCTCCATCCCGCTGGCATGGCCCCTCTCCTCCATGACCGATCACCAGACTCATTCTCCAGCTTATCTGACCTATGGTGGTCTCTGCTGTTTTTCCTGGGTCAAACCTGAACAATCCATACGGGAACCAAGATTAGTCCTAGAACTCCTGCCTGATGTTTCGTGTTTTGGTGTGCAGGGTAGGGCGCGGACTAGCCGGCCTTTTTGTGGATTGCGAGGGCGATTTGCCCTCGCTCTAGAGTTGCGAGCCGGCAAGCTTCGCTTGCCGGCCCGCTGGGTGGGTCTCGATTAGCGAGACTCAACTGTACGAGGTACTCCTTGTCACTCCTCAACACTTGTAGCTCGTCGGCGAGGAGCCATGGCTGCCGCCGCAAACCCACGCCTAGCTTAGCCTACACTTAACCATTTTTGCTGAAACAAGTTGCGTTGGATTCGCCTTTCTATTCTCAAAGTACTTCTCTCATGTGAGCACTAATCATCACACACTGAAAACTGCAAACATGCTCTCACATAAGACTGATCACGACAGAGCTCGTGCCAATCTTGCACCCGGCTGAGACGTCAATGATGTGTGGCCCACAACGTGTTCCCCTTGAGCTTCATTTCCGATTAGTCTCCTGCAGTGATGATGTGTGTGAGTGGATGGAGTGCAGAGGTCACTTGCGTGTCCAACAGTCACAACCAACACTCCCCCATGACCCACAGACAAACAGTCCACACCACATAGAGAGCAGCAGTACAGGAAACAGACAGAGAGTGGTCACATCAACCAGGGATATCGCGTGTACGTAACAGGCCAACTGCATGCACGGCTGCCTTAAACAATCCATTGCTAAGAGCTTTGGTGAGGAAGTCAGCACACTGCTGACGAGTGTCGACCAAGACAACCTGAACTTCTCCTGTGGCAATGCGCTGGCAAATGAAGTGATGCTCGATGGTGATGTGCTTAGTACATGAGTAATGCATGCCATCATGCTCAGTGATTGCCTTGGTGCTTTGATTGTCGCAGTGTAGTGTGATGTAGCAAATGGGCACACAAAGCTGTTGCAGCAGGCGAGACAACAACACACTCACACACATACCTGCTCCAAGCGCAACGTAATCAGCCTCACAGGAGCTGTGAGTGACAAATCCTTACTTACCACTCTTCTAGGAGACAACAGTCCCACCCACATCAAATATGTAGCCGGTGTGAATATGTGCATCAGTGTCATGAGCCCAATAACTGTCAGTGTAGCCGTCAACAACCACAGAAGGCTACGACCTTTAGCACAATCCTACTTGTGCGGTGGACAGTGCATAGCGGACGACACGCAGTGCTACCTCAAGAATGCCTTTTTTGAGGCTACTGAGAGAACTGAGTAAGAAAGTTGACCGAGAAGGCCACGTCTGCCCAATTGATGGCGGCGAGATACATCACGGACCCTATCACACTGGGCTAATCGGTGACATTGATTGGCTCTTCCAGCTGAGACGTGTCGAGTGACTTCAAAAGACGCTGACCACCTGGAGTCTTGGGTGTTGGATGCATTGGGAGTGCCCGCCAGCAAGGAGGCAAAGTGTTCCTCCAGGCTGCGGGTATAAGCAGCCTGGTTTACATGCAGAGTGTGGCGCTGACGGTCGCACTCAAGCTCCATGCCAAGGAACACTCGAGCCGGACCCATATCTTTCATCTTGTGGGTGGACTGCAGGAGGGTCTTCACTGAGTGCATTGCCATAGGTCTGGGTGACGCAATGAGAAGATCATCCACGTGGACCAGGTTGGCCACCAAGGGTTGCGAGGATGGACTCAAGAAAAGTGATGTGTCAACAATGTTACGACGGTATCCTCCTCTCTCGAGTGTGGCGGAGATCTTCTGGTTCCAACATCGGGGTAACTGCTTGAGCTCGTAAAGGGCCTTGTGTAGCCGCCAGACCTTGTTCGTGCCATCAGTGAAGCCTCGGGATTGTACTATGTAGATCTCCTCATCCAGTCGTCCGTGTAAGAACGCATTGTTGACATCCATCCGCTCCTATTCCTAGTTGTGTTGGGCGACCAGACTGAGGAGAGCTCTGTCCGTGGTGTATCGTCCGAGTGGGGTAAATGTCTCATCAAAGTTGATGCTTGGAACCTGGGAGAATCTCTTGGCGGTAAGGCGGGCCTTATACCTATCGATTGTGTCATCAGGTTTCAGCTTGCACCAAAGAACCCAATGAGCCAAAACGGCCTTGCGACTTGGTGGGAGGTCAACAAGCTCAAAGACCTCATGTTCCTTAAGGGTGGTGAGCTCCTCACACATGGACTTTTCCCAGAGGTCAGCGTCAGCTGCCTTTCTTACCTGACGTGTAGTTGTAGGCTCTGGTGGAAGTTGGAGAAGTCCAATCACTGCAAAACAGGCAGCGACGTAGAAGGCAACAGGTGCCTCAAGGACACTGTGAAACTTGTGAGCTACGAGTGCAGATCCCATGGCTGAGTTGGGGTGGACCACACTGACAGCAAGTCTGAGTGCATCCAGACCAGTAGGTTTGGCAGCGGAGTGTGCTGTAGTGGAGGATGCTCTAGAGCGAGTGCGACACTGGGAAGGTTGAGTGGACTGTCAGGCAGAATGCAACGGAAGGGAGCAAAGCCTTCCTTCACAGGTGTACGGCTCTGGTCCGATTGGAGGGGCACCAGCGACAGGAGGGGATTTTGTCTCACCAACAGACACCAAGGATTACAAAGTAGGCATCAGAGGGGAGTCAGGGACGACACGTGGGGGATACTGTGCCAAGGTGTCAGCGGATGTTGGCGTAGCTGGGAGGCACCGACGCTAGGAAGCGTGTCATGCAAAGAAGAGGGAGAGAGACCAAGGGCAGAAGGGACCTCAGAGGAAGAGGGTACGGTAGAGGAAGAGGGGACCGTAGAAGAGGACGGGACCAAACCAGACAGAGCTGGTGTAGCCGCTGCAAGATTGGAGGCTGAGACAGACCCACCCCCCCAAGCCAATGGATCAATGACAGGGAAGAGGGCGGGGCGACACGTGACAGGTCGCGAGGAAAGACGTCCTAAAAAACGACAGTGTCACGGGACTCAACAACACGAGCCCGGTCGGAGTTCCAAAAGCTCCACAATTTGGACAAGGCAGAGACACCGAGGAAGGTGCAGAGATGTGTAGGAGGAGTGAGTTTGCCGTAGCAAAGGTCCTCGTAGAGCCAGACAACAGTGACACAGCCCAAGAGCAAGGTAAAGGTCGGCGCGACGGCCGAACCAACATTCAAACGGGGTGACATGTCGAGGGAGGGGGCCTTGGGGAACGCAGTTCCAAACCCATGTCATGTAGGACATGGCCACAAAAGAGAAGAGAGGAGGGAGGTCAGAGGCACCATCAGTGAGGGTCATGTTCCAGCATTCAGAGATGCCATTTTTTTTGGGTGTGTACGAGGTCGTAGCCTTAATACACACCCCGCGAGATATGAGGAAGTGAGCAGTAGGACCGAGGAACTCACCACCACAGTCACAACGAAAGACACGGAGACAACGTCCACATGCGTGTTCAGCCTATGGAAGCCAGGACTCAAGAGTGGAGCAGACGTCACTCTTCTGCTTTAGAGGAAAGACTCAGAGCATGCGTGAGAAGTCATCAATGAGATAGAGAACGTAATGACCAATCCCCCTAGAACCTCATGAGAAAGTGGCCCCATGACGTCAGCATGCAGGAGACTGAGGTGGTGGGACGTATGAGACTCAGGGGTGGAAAAAGGGGACAGGTGCATCTTGCCTTGAGCGCAAGGGAATCAGGAAGACAAGGGGTAGGGAACGTAGCAGCATCAAGACCATCTGCCGAAAGCACGTGAAGCAGGCTGTAAATGGCAGCAGTTTTTATGTGGCACAAGCGGCGGTACAGTAGCTGCATGTGTGTGTGTGTGTGTGTGTGTGTGTGTGTGTGTGTGTGTGTGTGTGTGTGAGAGAGAGAGAGAGAGAGAGAGAGAGAGAGAGAGAGAGAGAGAGAGAGAGAGAGAGAGAGAGAGAGAAGCAACGTACACGTGGTTAGCAGTGGCAGGAACGGACACAAAGATTGGAACACGGAACAAGCAATCACAACGTTTGCCATACAACAAGATGCAGCCAGAGGTGCGATGAGAGACGGAGGCAATGTCGCGACTAGAGGAGAAGTCCATGCCTTGGTCATCAATCATCATGAGAAAGAGGATACTTAGCTCAAGCGATGGAACATACAGGACGTGGGCAAGAACAGTTCCCCCCTGGGTCCACAAAACGCATGACACCAACCCCCTAAACACAAAGCAGCTGCCCAAACCGGTGCGCACAAAGCGAACAGAGCCAACAGGGCGAAGAGAGACAAAAGATGAACTTGACGAGGTTACATGATGGGTGGCTCCTCATTCAAGGATCCAAAAACCATTCGACGTACAAACAGTGGAGGGATCACAACTCATAGCGGCAATGGCAGCGTGAGAGGAAAGACGCTGACCACAAGCAGCAAGATAGCAAGGCAAGTGAACAGACTGTCCGTCTTCAATCTACGAGACATCGGTAGGAGGACACCCGAGAACATGACCGAACGTAGGATCATCTAACTCGCCATCAACGACACACGCAAGTAACTCTGATCCAGAGTATCCACTCTCACCTCCCTAATCACAAAGATGATGTTAGTAGACAGTGTAAGCGTCCAATTGGCGCTCATCCTCAGATGGGTCCCAGGTGATGACAATGCAGAAGGGGGATGCTGGGGCGGGTGTAGGAGGGACGTCCAGACAGGAGGCGAGTAAGACCCGGAAGGGGGCCCGAAGTAGACTGGCCCCCCATACCCTGGGGGGCACCCCCAGGGATAAGGTAGCAGCGACGAGGTCACAGTAGTGCTGTAGGCGGCAACGTTGAAAACAACATAGGGGCTACGACTAGCGGAAGATGTGGAGGTGGTGGTGCGAGAAGAGGTTGTAGTGGTGCCGGAAGAGCATGTCCAATGCGCCCGCATGGACGATGCAAGGCACTTATTGTCTGGTGGAGCTGGAAAACTTGATGCTGAGTGCCCAGTGGCGCCACAGTTCCAGCATGTGATAGTGGTTGGGGATGGCGCAGACAAGGGGGCGCCAATGGAGGTCTTCTCCTTGCCCCGACCAGCCTGTGTACCCGTACCAAAACCTCCGGTGCCTTTGCATCTCCCCTTCCCACAGCCACCTCCCCCTTCCACCTTGACTGAGGGAAGATGTGGCACAGGTAGAGGGAGAGGACGAGGAGGTGGAGGAAGAAGAAGTGGAGGGGAGAGTGGTGGTGGCGGCTGCATCTGCTATAAGGTGGATGTGCTTGTTCTGGAGAACGCTCCACCAATAAGTGAGACGCTGGACAGTGAACTCCCAGAGTGCCCCTATGCTAGGTGGGACGTCGGCAAGCACAAGCTCAGAGGCAAGATGCTTCAGCTCAGATTCTTTCACCTCCTTGAAGATGTCGGACAATTCGGGGACAAGGCCGTTGACGATGGAGAGAACAGCAGGAAGTTGTCGAGGTGCTGCTTTGCCTAGATCACGTAGGAGACAGAGACTGCGGACCCAATATATGTCCGCACTCTCATCAGCACTCATAGAGAGTGTTAAATTGGACAGTGAGTACACTTTGTGCTACATGCCTGGTGACAGTGGTGCGACCCTTGATGAGTGCATAAGTGCCAACAGGGTCAACAGGCGTGCGGTGGGTTGTGTCAGCATTGTAGGAACTGATCTCATCACTGAGGGCATCGGGCCTAGCACAGATGAGTGCACGTACAGCACATGTGGACACAGCATCTGTGGGAACAAAGGGAGGATTTGCAGAGGGATTTGGCTCATGATAGTACTCCCACAACTTTTCTCCCTATGCCCAGGCACTAAACCGAATCTCCCAGGAGCCGAAAGTGAGGGTGGAGGCGAAGTGTGGTGGAGCGGAATCAAAATCAGGCTTGCATTGCGCAGGTTGTGTAAGTTCTTTGGCAGTAGCAGCACCTGTAGTGGTTGCGAGAGCAAGAGGGTCAAAGGTGAGAGAGCCAGCAGCATTTGATGCGTAAGCAGGTGAGGTGGAGAAAGTAGCAGCAATGCCAGAAGCAATGAAAGCAGAAGGCGTGGAGCGCAGCGCAAGCTGTAGGCCATTAAGGACCAAGCCAACAATGTGGTCGGTGAAGGTTTCCTCATCGTTCTGTTCAATGCGTAGTTTTTCTTCGACGGTGCGCTGTGTAGTGAGAGCTGCCTGGAGAGCTGCTCGCTCTCATTGTAGATCTTCCTAAAGTGCGGCATACTGGTTGTCATCAACAGGCATGATGAGACCCCAACCTGCTTTGGCAGAGTTTCCCCTGCCCTAGTGGGCGTGGGAGTGTAAGATGGGTGTGTCTCGTCAGGTGACTACTGCACAGGAACGAAGCTGGACGCACGCACACGGCCACACAGGAGAAGAGAGGTGAGGAATAGCAAAATGACCGAGAGCCGGGTGGACAGGAGCTTACCAAAGCTAATGTCGTAGACCGAACAGGGATAGAAGTACAGGTGCTGCTGAAGCAGCAATGAGTGCCACACAAGAGCAGGTGGAGATGATGTAGCACGCGACTTCAGCAAGTGCAGCACCTATGAGGGTGGAGACGGCAGCTACAGCTGTAAGAAGGATGTGAACCTGATGTCCTAGAGATGACGACTCAGCAACAGAGGACGCCTGAGTCGTGGAAGTCTGGATGGAGACGACGACATTGGAGAGAGCAGTGGCAGCTAATGCTGCTGCTTCTGCTACAAAGTCTGCGGCGGCGGTAATCTGCGTGGCGATGTTGACTGTTGTGGCTGTGGAAGATCCTTGGTTCATGGCTACAGTGGTGTAGGTTTCAACAGCCCTACCAGCAACAGTGCTAGGTGGTTTACGAGCAACACATGCTGTGGCAGCAAATGTGGAAGCAACAACCGTGTTAGAGACAAGGGCCGCTTCCAAAACACCCTACTGATTATTAAATTCGATTTTTGAGATTTTATCAATTTGGTGATTGTTAAATTCGTTAAAAAAAACATGGGTACAAATATTTTCGTGATTCTTTCAAATTCGTCAAAACCATATCGCCAATCCTTAAATTCGGCAATAGGTTGCTGTCCCGCCCGCGAGCAGCGCTTCACTTACGTACTTCAAATTTCAAACTCCCTTCCCGCCTTAACCGTGCGGTCGGCTCGTCCACGTCCGACTGACTCGACAAATCCTCGCGTTGGTTTGGGCCGAGCCTGACTAACAAGGATGATCCAACGCCCTCGATCATCCGTGTCATTGATGTTCATGCTCTCTCGGCTGACTCAACATGCGCAGCTTCTTTCTTGGCTGGTCTGTCATGACATGTCCACGTACTTCATAGGAATAACGGTGGTGAGAAAAATACAACATGATGCAGCAATTGTTCCCGGGCCTGGTTTGAAGAGGATTATCTCATACATCAATGTATTTTAAAATTCGACAACGAATATGTAGATATTTTGGTGATTGGAATGAATTCGTGGAAAAAAAACAAATTCGTTCAAAACTGACGACTCCAAAAGTAAATAACATTGAGTTTAATAATCAGTAGGGTAGTAAAAATGTCAGGGGGCCCAGAAGATGAAGCGGCTCCATGGGAGGCAGCAGGGGATGCGGCACAACACAAAGCGATACGTTTGTGAATTGCCTCTACTGGCGCTATTGGTACTACTGGTGTCACCGATGCTGCTCCACCATGGTGGCACGCTGACTCTGCAAACGAATTCTATGGACAATGGGAGAGGTTACAGGTGATTGAGGACGACGTAGATCTCGTTGTGGCCCCGTGGCTGGTGTTCTCTGCACAGTTGGCGATTCGTCAAAGCCAGACTGGCAATAAGCGGCGTACTCGGCAGCGTCGGCGCGAGCCTCGTGGCCCGCTGGATCGTAGTCCTCACCAGGTGGTACCCTGGACTCTCACATAGTGGCATGACCACACCTCCAGCCCCACCTGGTCCGCAAACTCCTTGTGGCGTGCGATTGCCTCGTCAATATGTGCACGTTCACGCCAGCCCCTCGAAGAGGCGTGGACTAGATCAGTGCTAGGCGGTGAAGCCAGGATGTCGATTCAGGCCGTAGACGTGGCTGCTGCTACTGTTGCAGGGCAAGGAGATGATGCGCTTCACTGTAGTGATGTGCGGAGCTGAGATGTGCTGAAGCCACAAGGCAAAGGACCCGGACAGTAATGTAGCCAAGAGATGCGTGACAGTTGAGACTGTAAGGCAACAAGGCAGCACAGGGTCGTGATCTCAGCTATGGTGCTGCGTAGCAGAGAGGGAGAGGTGCTGCCAAGGAATGGAAGAGCAGAAGTAGCGGGTACGTCGAGAGAAGGTTGCCGAGAGCTGCACTTTGCAAGTTGTGAACTGTGATGTAGAGTGGCAGGAGAAGTGCGTTGAGCCGAGAGACGCGGAGGGGCCAAGAATATGCAGCAGCCAGGCAGCGCTGGCAAGAATAGTGGGCAGAGTGCTGCGAGCTGCGGGCTGAGTGGCAGAGAGGTGTTGGACAGCCAAGAGATGCGGGGCAGCTGAGATTGCGGAGCAACCGAGAGAGAGAGTTGCCGACATCTACAAGTTCCGAGCTGCGGACTGTGGGGTTGCGTGGTAGAACAAGTGTCGGGCAGCCAAGATGCGCGGAGGAGATGGGGCTGAGTGGTGGGAGAGTCGCCGGGCAGCCAAGATGCGAGGAGCAGCCGGGGCTGCAGAGCAGCAAGGAATGAGTCATGGATGTCTATGAACTGCAAGCTGAACGGTAGAAGTGTTCCCGGGCAGCAACGAAGTGTGGTGTAGCCGAACAATGATGCAACGCTCCTAGAGGGTGAAAGAGTGTCGACACGTGAGTTCGTCCACAGGAAACAGATCGAAGGATAGGAGGGGTTGCCCCTCCTCGCTCTGATACCAGTAGGCAATGGCAGATGGCCGGCATAAGCACTCTAACGCACAAGGGTCGCTCACACTGGAGCCATGGCAACGGGAGCGGTAAGAGGTCATAAAACAACCTTGAGGTTAAAGCTTAGCGACAACAAGTGAGTAAGGAGCAAGCGAAATTATGAGCGCCAGATGACTGGGCTACCCACGCAAGACTCTCGGCGTGACCTTGGAGCGAGCAAGCTCCAGGCGGTTTCTCACAAGCTGGTATAAACCGGACGTGCGGTCCCAAAGGATCAGCAACCTGGATCACTAAGCTAAAAGCATGCATATGAAGGGAATCAACCACATCGACCACGAGCGTATGTGGTGCATTCACTCCCAAGTACTTCTCTCATGTGAGCGCTAACCATCACACACTGAGAACTGCAAACATGCTCTTAGATAAGACTGAGCACGACAGAGCTCGTGCCAATCTTGCACCTGGATGAGACGCCAATGATGTGTGGCGCACAACGTGTACCCTTTGAGCTTCATGTCCGCTAAGTCACCTGCACTGATGATGTGCGTGAGTGGATGGAGTCAAGAGGTAACTTGCGTGTCCAACAGTTACAACCAACAGCCACAACCCCAACATCAATTCTATAGAGAGCTAGTCTGTAGTGATGCTTCATTCTTCTACATTCCAAACATGGGCACATAGTCATGAAATTGCATGCCTCACATACTCTCGTGATCGATGTAGTTTGATTTTGTCTCATATACATGTATACGCTTAGTGACCCAGATTGCTGATCCCTTGGGATCATACGTCCGGTTTATCCCAGCGTGTGAGAAACCATTTGAAGCTTGTTCGCTCCAAGGTTCCGTTCGTTCCCTAGGTGACGTCCGGGCCCCACGTCGAGAGCCTTGCGTCGGTGGCCCTGTCAACTTCCACATAGCACTACGCTCACTCCTAACTTGCTTACTTCTTGTTCCTAGTTCTTTCTCGTAAAAGCGAGCTTGTCCCGATCCATGGCGTCCCACCGTTCCTTCTACTTGCTTGCTTATCGTAGCAACCTAAGCTACCTACACTGCACCTCTGCTGCGAAGCTCAGCCAGGGATGCCTCACTGCTCTGATACCATTCCTAGCCTTGTTGATGCTGACGTGACAATACTGTCCAATCACTGGGGGCACTAGCAAGCAAGCAGATGGAAGAAATAGCAAGGGTTAAGCTAGGAACATGTGCAAAGCCTCATGAGCTCCAATAGCTTAGTAAAGAAGAGAGAAATGACAACTGACAGGCACACACGATAAACATTTGCCGCGACACTCGACGAGTGACAGGTGCAGCAGCGTCAGTTTCTTCTAATGATCCATTACCCACACGCATCCAAGCACAACCCTGTTTGAACCTAAAGATGTAGAATCTTGAGCCAAACGTTACGACTTGTCACACGCACAAGTTCGACATCAATCGGTGGAAGAAAAATGCAAAACATGCGAATGAGGCTCAAGAGTAAGTCCACCGAGAAAACTCTAGCACATGCAGAGAACCTATAGAGCACTCCAACAAGACCCCGAGACTACACGACACCTGTTTAGTAGCTAATGGCATGTGGAGCACGTACCCGTCTGTGCTCCAGCTCCAACTAGGTCCATATCAAGGATATGGATGTGCATGGTGTGAGACAGCATCCTAGCACTGCTGTCGCTGGTGTGGCAGTACAAGCTGGCCAGCTGACTCACTAACGCACACAGGTGGAGGTGAGAACAATATGGGGTTGGCTAAGGACACAGACTAAGTGTCATAAGCTGAAAATACTGAATTGTGTAGAGAGAGAATGACAACTGAGGCCTGGACAACCTAAATAGTGTCATGGACCTAGTGGATGCACACACATGCGGCGCACAAGGGCGCTATTTTCTAGCAGGACAAAACAGTGGCCAATATACAGTTTTGGCCATAACTCCCTGCACACACGTCAGAGCAATGAGCCGTCTGAACCAGAACGGCTGCATCAACGAGATCTACGTCCTGATAGGCTGCATGCCTATGTGCTGTCCCACAACATGAATGTAAAAAATACGAGATTCTTCTGGGCGCCAGTTGCCGCCAGCCGCCGGTCTTCTGCCACCGTCGCCAGTCTCAGGGATCTACATGTGAATGGACACGAGCCGAGGGGTCACCATAATCCGTGTACGACACACACGACAACACTCCTCCATGACCGGAGGGCGAAACACATCCATGCACATGCAGACACTAACGTTGTACAGAGCAGGAAACACACAGCCGATGCAGGCAGCAAGCACAGCACACGCAAGGTGACACATTAGGAATCAACCTACAACAGGGATGGGGCATAGTCCCACGGAGCGAGTGGCTGCATGAAACTTCGAACGACCGAGAGCCTTCGTCAGAAAATCCGCACACTGCCTGTCAGTGCCCACGTGGATGACTCGGATCTCACCAAGATCAACCAGATCATGCACGAAGTGGTGCTCGACATTGATGTGCTTTGTGCATGCATGGACCACACCTCAATTCTTGGCGATGGCCTCCGTGCTCATGTTGTCACACTGGAGGACCACGGGGGGAATGGATTGATGCAGTTCATGCAACAAACGGACAAGCCAGACACACTCCGCTACACCGGCGCCTAGAGCAACATACTCTGCCTCAACAGTGTTATGTGTGATGTAGCCCTGCTTCCCACTTCGCCAGGACACTGCAGTGCCTCCAATGAGAAAGATGTAGCCGGTGCAGCTCTTGCCATCTGAACTCCACGCCCAGTCACTGTCTGTGTACCCATCGAGCACAACGAACACCTGATCGCGAAAGCACAGGCCGAAGCGTGCGGTGGACAGGATGTAGCGCACACACCGGACCGCGGCCCGTAGTGTTCGCTGGCGTGGAGCCTGCAAGAACTGAGCGAGCAGGTTGCCAGTGAAGGCAATGTCGAGCCGTGTCGTAGTGGCCAAGTACATGAGCGAGTTGATGACTCGCAGGTACAGGGTCACATCGACTGGCTCCCCCAGGTCAGCTGGGTCATCCACCTTCAGGGTGGTCTGCCCCTCAGGGGTCATGGGCATGGAGGCCGTGCGGACGGCAGTGAGGAGGTCGGCAAAGCGCTCCCCCACAGTCTCAGTGTAGCGTCCCAGATGGACACGGAGTGTGCGGCAAACACGGTCGTGCACGATCTCCATCTCCAAAACGACAGAGGCCTCACCAAGATCTTTCATCTTGTAGGCCGAGGAGAGAACGGCCTTGGAAGCGTTCAATGCTCCCAGGTCAGGCGAGGCGATAAGAAGATCGTCCACGTAGGCGAGGATGGCAGCGAGCGGTGCTGGGGACTGTGATAGGAACAGGGATGAGTCAGCATCACTCTGAACGTACCCAGCGTGTCTCAGCGTGCTGGTGATCTCCTGTTTCAAGCACCGAGGTGACTGTTTCAGGCCGTACAAGGCCTTCCGCAGTCGGTACACGCGACCGGTGCCATCCTCAAAGCCGGGTGGCTGGACCATGTAGATCTCCTCCTCAAGGTCCCCGTTCAAGAATGCGTTGTTGACATCCATCTCATGGAGTTCCCAGTCGTGCTGTGCCACCTGGCTCAGCAGCGTGAGTCTGGTCGTCATCCACCCAACAGGGACAAAGGTCTCGGTATAGTCCACGCCAGGGACCTGAGAGAAGCCTTTTGCTGTCAGGCGCGCTTTTAGCGCTCCATAGTGCCGTTTGACTTGAGCTTCTTACGTAGAACCCACTTGGCCTTGATGGCCTTGCGGTTGTTTGGCAAGTCCACCAGCTCAAAGACGCTGTGCTCTCGGATGGCATCGAGCTCAGCCTGGCAGGCAACGCGCCACTGCTCAGCGTCGGGGGCTGACAAGGCCTCAGGCAGACTGGTGGGGTCGGGAGACAGCGCTGCTGCACTGCGTGTATCCAGGGCATACGCCACAGAGGGAGGATCGACAGCCACCATGGACTCAGTGTCGTCACGAGCAAGACCGCGCTCATGAGCAAGTAGTGCCATACTAGTGGCACAGCCAGGGTGAGCCTCAGCGAGTTCGCGAGCACTCAGGCCGAGGGCCTTCGTGCCCGGGTCACCGCTGACAACGCTACGCGAGGGGCGAGGGCGGAGACGTTCGCCGAGTGCCCGTGTGTAGGGTTCCGACGGGGTAGGAACAGTGGGCGCTGCTAACTCACATGCCGGTGTGGACTGCATCGCAGGCGCGCCACTCGAGGCTCGCGTGGCCTCAACAGCCGGGGACGGGACCACGGCAGACGCAGGCACGTCCGCGGCCGGTAGCAGGGATGGCTCAAAGCCATGCAGGGATGCAGACGCAGGATTAGGCAGAGCCTCAGTCGCGGAAGCAGGCGTAAGATCAGGCAGAGCCTCAGACACGGAGGCAGACTCGGACGCAGACTCGGACACGGGCGAGAGCGAAGAGTCAGGGGCAGAGGAGCGAGCCGTAGATGGGACGGGGCTGGGGGTGCCGGTGGGCACAGCCTCTGGGGACAGCCCCTTGGGTGCCGACGACGGAGTGACCGTACTGGCCGGGGGCAATGTGCCAACCATGACAGGAGCCTCCCCCACACGATGGGGTCCGGCACACCTAGGAGCATGAGCAGCACACAGAGCGTGGATACGAGCAAGGTTGCAAAAGGCAAGATGCTCGAAGAAGAGAGCGTCACAGGACTCCACGATGCAGCATCGTGTAGGATCCCAGAACGGCCAGGCTTTCGACCGTGGGGCGATGCTGACGAAGGCGCAGATGCGGCCCCACGGGGAGAGCTTGCTCCCCTGCTGCTCCGGTGTGAACCAGACACAGGCAAGGAAACCCGAGACACGGGCCAGGCGCACATCCACGCGACGCCCGTACCACAGCTCGTAGGGCGTGCGGTGACCTGGGAGGGGGCCGTGGGGAATGCGCTTCCAGACCTAGGTCATGTACGCCATGCCCTCGAAGACAAAGGCCTCAGGCATGGCGCTGTCGGCGCGCATGGCACGGACCGCATCCTCCATGGTGCGGTTCCAGCGTTCTCAGACACAGTTCTGCTGGGGGGTGGCGGGAGCGGAGGGTTGTGGAAGACACCAAGCTCGGTGAAGGAGCGGGCTATGTCACCGAGGTACTCGCCGCCGCGGTCCGAGCGAAAGGTCTGAAGGCAGTGGGGAGACTGGCGCTCGGCCATGACCAGCCAAATGCGGACCGCAATGGCAGCATCACTCTTCTAACGCAGACTGTAGACCCAGCGCATACGCGTGAAGTCATCAGTCAACGCCAGGACATAGTGACCGCGGTCCTCCTGAAACTCGACAGGGAGTGGACCCATGAGGTCGGAGTGGACAAGCTCCAAGGGCCGACGAGCCCTCGAGACAGATGCAGGATAGGTGGACCGGTGCATTTTACCTTCAGCACAGGCCACGCAGTTGGTCGTGGGCGGCGCCTCGAAGGACGCCGCATCAAAACCGAGAGCAGGCTGAGTGCGGATCAGCCTGTCGACAGCCTCCAGGTGCACATGACAGAGGCGTCGATGCAGGAGGCGGTGGTTGTGCTCGGGGGACAGAGCACTAGCGACGAAAACACGAGCAGTGGGGGACGGAGGCAAAGGGGGGGTACTCGCGGAGGACCGAGAGATGTGATACAGATCATCGACGACCGTCCCACTGAGGAAGGTCTCCTCGGTGTCGCGCACAAAGATGCGAGCATCGACAGCTGTGTGCGTGACACCCAGGCCCATCTTGGTGCAAGCACGAACAAACAGCAGGTTGAGTTCCAGATCAAGGACAAAGAGGACGGCGGAGATGTATACGGGACCAGCGGGCCCGGTGAACTGCACAACCCCAACACCCTGGATAGGGACCTCATGGCCAGCTGTAGTACGAACAGAGCGAACAATGCCAACAGGATGTAAGACAACGAAGGCGTCACGTCAACATGTCATGTGATGGGTGGCACCACAGTCAACGACCCAGGTGGCGTCGGTGACACGTGTCCAAGGGGCAACATGGCACTCGGCGACGGAACAAGGCGCGGCAGCAGGACGCTTGGCGGGGGACACAACAAGGCGACCAGCGGAGCGCACATGAGAAGCATGTAGCCAAGACACGTCATCAAGTCCGTCACGCGCACACGGCTGGGCATGGGGACCACCACAGGCATCATCACGCAACGACACAGACAGTCTACAGGCAGTAGGACCCCTCGACTCAGTCAACTGACTTGCACTTCCCTGAGATGAGCACAGGGCGAGAAGCTGGTGAGGCTCGACGATCGTCTTGTCGCATTCGGCGAGCGCCTGGTCGCGAGGATCCGCGGAGGAGCCTGCTGTGGCGGCGGACTCCTTTGGGACGGCTGCGGTAGTGGCGGCCGAGCGGGCGGTCGCACCGGACGTCTGGCGCATGCGCGCCTCGTGCGCCTGCTTCAGCCCACGGGTGACCTTGGCCCAGTCCAATGGGCGGCCTGTCAGGCGAGTGCAGTCGGGATAGCGATGGTCACCCCCGCAGTTGAAGCACACAAGCCGGCGGCCCGTCGTGCTACCGAAGCCGCTGCTGCCACTGATGCTGCTGCTGCCGCCGCTGCTGCTCCTACTGCTCCCGCTGTTGCTGTTGTGGCTGACACTGCTGGTGCTGGTGCCGCTGCTGGTCCCGCCGCTGGAACCACCACCTGAAGATTTGCGGCCTTTCTTCCCCTGAGCTGGAGCCGCTGTTGCTGTAGACGGCGAGGAGGAGGATGCGGCGGCAACTGCAACTGAAGTGGTGCTGCGGCGAGCGTGGTTTGCGGCGTCCATGCCAGCGACCTCCAAATAGTGGAGGGTGGCCTAGCGTAGCAGGGTCCCGTCGCTCGACATGTCGCGAAGCGGAGTCTAGTCGAAGATACTTCAGACGCGCGCGTAGTCGGGGTGGATGCCGTAGAGGATGATCTGGAGGGCGGAGTATTGCGTAGGGGCATCGTCTCCGAGCTCCTCGTACAACTGGATCGCCCGACGCCAGTAGTCAGCTGCAGACTCCTGAGCAATCTAGCAGAGGGAGTTGAAGTCGGCGAGGCGATGGGACGTCAGGGCCAAGGTGACGTCCTCAAAAAGAGTGACAGCTAGTGCCCACGCCTCGTGAGGGTCAGCTCCCGAGTCGGTCAGCGGATCGCCAAGGAACCAACTGAAGTCTTTGGTGAAGTCCGGGGCGGCTTTCATCAGGTCGGAGGCGGCGCGGACCGCCATCTGTGTCTGGGCGGGGTCAGACGCCTGGTATGGGATGAGGTAGTAAGCGAAGACTCCTTCACTCATAGCCCACATGCGAAAGCGCGGCTTCCAAGAATTGAAGTCGTTCCCAGTTCGGAAGATGGGCAGGTCTGACTCAAACCACTTGGGTGGCTTGACCGTCGGTAGAGCGACTGCGGGACAGGGCATAGAGGAGGCACCCCCTTGCCCAGGCGGGCCCCCAGAGCCAGCTCCTCAAAGCTCAGAGGGCGGCAAAATGAGCCGAGGCCGGCGTCGCCGCTAGAGCTCGTGCCCTGGAGGGCGGCATTGGCCTCACACGCTCTGCGGCGCGCCTCCAGGCGGATGAGGCGTGCTCGCAGCAGCTCCTCCTCACCCTCCTCGCCAGAGTCAGAGAGGGTCTCCACGACCTCATCTGCATTGCCGCCGTGAGCGAGGTGGTCCTTGCTCGGGTCTGCGGACGGGTGCTGCTGCTGCTGAGGTAGTAGGCCCCTGATCAGGTCCTGCAACTCATCGACCTAGTTTGTCAAAGTCAGGCGGCTCTCCGCCCGCAGGTCACCCAACGCGCGCACTTGGCGCGCCAAGGTTGTTGGACTCGTTGGCCGCTAATGTTGCGGCTGTTGCGGCTGCTGCTGCTGCTCCTGCTGCTGCTGCTGCTGCTGCTACTGCTGCTACTGCTGCTGTTGCTGATGCTGCGGTTACGACTGCTGCTACGGCTGCTGCTGCTGCTGCTGCCGGTGTGGTGACAATGGCAGCGGCCGGCGTTGGCCACTGACGAAGCTGCCCTCGGCAGCTGCGTCGGTGGCGGCGCTGGCGGGGGTTTGTTTTGGCATGACGGTTGGTTGTCTGGAACTCCCGCTGTCTCCTGTCGCGGAAATGTCCACCGCGGAGTTGTCACCATGGAATGTCACAGCCGAGCTTTCACCGCGGATCTGTCACCGCGGAGCTGTCACCACGGATCCGTCACGGCAAGTTTTCTTGAGGCGGAATTTCCGCGGCTTTGCCGCGGAACAGCCACCGCAATCGCGCAAACGCGGAACGCGGCAGGGTGCCACAACCTGCCGGGGCACCTCCGTCGGTGCGTTCCGCAACCTCTGCGGAGCTCTCGCGATTGGCGACTGCGGGACAGCCACGGAACTACCGCAGACTCGCGACCGCAGAGCACCGGGGGGACCACCGGCGGAACACCGGCCTGTTCCAGAACCGCAACGGAGCTGCCGCGGAGGAGTGCCGTGGATCCTCGGAACGCCATGGATCTGCCACAGCACCATCACCGCAGGGTGACTCACTTCGGAACGACGCGAGTAGCCGCGGTAGAGTCGCGGCACTGGCGGCGCGTTCTGTTGCCGCCGCGGAGTTGCTGCGTCCGCTGAGTTCGCGTCACCGAGGAGCACCGGAAGTTTTCCGCGGATTGACTTCTGCTGTCGCAGAAAGGGCACGAAACTGTCGCGGACTTTCTAAGAAAACGGTCGGAAATGTGGTGGGTCCTCCCAGGACCTCTCGCCGTGACAGTGGGCACTGCTGCTGCTGCTACTCAAGGCAACGGCTGCGGTCGCTCACTGGTACCGCGGTTGCTGCGCCTCTGCTATGCAACAATGCGAGCACTGGCTCGCTGCTCTGATACCATGTGAGACAGCTTCCTAGCACTGCTGTTACTGATGTGGCAGTACAAGCCGGCCAGTTGACTCATTAACACACACAGGTGGAGGTGAGAACAAGAAGGGGTTGGCTAGGGACACAGACAAAGTGTCATGAACTGAAAACACTGAATTGTGCAGAGAGAGAATGACAGTTGAGGCCTGGACAACCTAAATAGTGTCATGGACCTAGTGGATGCACACACATGCGGCGCACAAGGGGGTTATCTTCTAGCAGGACAAAACAGTGGCAAAAACACAGTTTTGGCCATAACTCCCTGCAGACACGTCAGAACGACGAGCCGTCTGAACCGGAACGGTTGCATCGACGAGATCTACGTCCTGATAGGCTGCATGCCTATGTGCTGTCGCACAACACGAATATAAAAAATACGAGTCTTCTGGGCGCCCGTCGCCGCCAGCCGCCGGTCTTCTGCCACCGTCGCCAGTCTCGGGGATCTGCACGTGAATGGACATGAGCCGAGGGGTCACCGTAAGCCGTGTACGACACACACAACAACACATGTACACGAACAAGTGGTCAAAATAACATGTACGAACAGGTGAGGATGGCTCACACCATAACAGGTCAGACTTCTTCATGAAAGATGCAAACCCCCTGAAAATGGCCACGGAACATGTACATCCCTTGCTAACCATAGACAGGGCCAACCCCTTTCATGCGATACGTGCCTCAATGCAAATGACATTGATCTCTGAAGAAACCCACGTCACCAATTCCGGAGGCACATTCCTTAACAAACCCACAAAACCTTATGCAGGCATTGTCATTCTTTGTTCTTGAGCGTTTCTGAGCAAGGCTAGCACACACACCCAAGCACACAGCCACTCTTGCTAAAGAGCCTCCCCAACAGTGGCCCCATCCCACACCACCTGACCATGTTTTAGCACATCGCTCCCGTCCTTCTCAACCCCATGGAGATCTCAAACAAACATGGAAGTGTACAGCAATGTGACCATATTACACAGTTGATGCAATGCCGTACTTGAACTACAAGGAAGAAGCGAGTTGCAAGAAACAGCAAGGATCAGGCTAGGGAGACGCGCAAAGTCTCATAAGCTTCAATAGCTTAGTAAATTCAGAGAGAAATGACAACTGACAGGTCCAGGGCATAAATACCTGCCGCGGCGCACGGCGGGTGTCGCACGCGGCAGTCCAAGAGCTGTCCTAAAACCGGCCCAAAACCACTGTTTTGGCCGTAACTCTGCGCACACATGTCAGAATCCTACGCCGTCTGAACCTAGACGTGCAGAATCAAACGACGCACGCAACGACTGGTCACATGCATGCATCCATCGACTGACAGCGAGTATATAATGCAAAAACATGCAAATGGGCCTCATGCCCAGTCCGCCGAAAGGCGCCTGCAAGACGTAGAAGGCACAGCAAGGAGTCCCGGTGACATCTGGGGCTCTGGAACAGTGGTCGGTCAGCTCCAGACGGGTAGTCCGCCGCCTGTCGTCGCGCCGGTGTCACCAGGGCCGCCTGCCTCAGGGATCTGCACGAGTATGGACACGGCCGAGTGGTCACAGTAAACTGTACAGGAACGGCACAAAGCACAACACTCCCCCATGACCCGATGGTACGCATGTCCATACGCGTGCAGCACTGGTACAACCACATAGTGAGTGACACAGACAGATGAGACGGCAACGTACATCCCACACTCAACCACTGTCACGCACGGGGCGAAGCCCAACAGAACGAATGGCCACCAGGAACTTTCCGCG
>SZWC01005875.1:42274-68991 GCA_023375785.1 Penium margaritaceum
CCCCCCCCCCCCCCCCAACCGCCATGGCGCCGAAGCCAAACGTGGTCCTTCGTCCGTTCAATGGCCCACGATCTACAGTTATGGCGCTGTCCCCAGAGCAACTGTCAAGGGCGGGGGGGGGGGAGTCTTCCACCAAAAAAAGGCTTCGAGCATGACTTGGGTAAGCCTGTGGAGGACGGTGCAATGTCGCTTCCGCGTGCATCGAAATCGAAGTTGATGAACTTAGTGGAGAGTTTCCAGCCGTGGCCAGAATCAGGGGGACCTAGCAGCCGTGTCTGCGATTTTTGCGGATGTACCCCTTCCAATGTGCGGCTGAACGTCCTGATTTTGCGGACGCGTATCCTACTCTGATGGGCCACCCCCCCCACTGCGCACCACCGTCGAATCTAGCGACGTCAGGCGGCGCATGTGATTTCGGCCAATTTCTAACCGGTTCAATAATAGTCCTTGACCGTAGATGATTATGTCAATTTAGTGAAACTTTTTTTTGAAGAGGTTTGAAAATGGACGTCTCCGTAGCGGGTCTTAGCTTTGATTCTTTGCTTTGCCTCACTTACGATGTTTCCCAGACGTTGGGAACCCCGCCACATAGGATTTTAGGCCAATGAAATCATGATGAATCAGCGGGAATCCTTTGATTCCTCCTCTGATTCTTCAATGGTGTTTTGGCGCACTCGCAAGCATTTGTGAGAACTCGCAGAACCCATTGCCACGCCGCCTCCCGCTAACGAGACCAGTAGGATCATAGAATCAATAACAAAATCAATGCGCTGGTTCACCCCCGAAGATTTGGTGTAGTTTCTGTTCTTATCAGTTCCCTCGTCACCACATCACATCGTGTGTGCCATCGTGTGCTCTTAGGGGTGGAGCTCCAGTGTTGGCGCATCACTATGATGTCAGGTGGGATTCAACTGATTCCGTTCTCTTCTCGCTGCGAAGAAGTGGAAGTATGAGCTCGGTCAGACCTCAACCGGCGGCCCCTCAAAATACAAAAGGTGGGAGGATTCTAACAACAATACCAATATGGACGTACGAGATGGCTAAGTCCGTACAGACATACTCTACAATGGCTTAACATGAGAAGGCCGCGATACTGTTGGGCAAGGGACCTGTGGCGTACGGTATGGTCCAATGGCGTTCCCTCTGGTTCTTCTTCCTGGTACTGCCGAGCGCAGCCCACCCTGCACATGGGGAGGGTAGACGCCATTGTGCTGCAGCCCACTTGACTCCAACCAGGCCTGTGGACGCGGCCGGACTTGGAGGGATTGAATGAAAGCATCGTCGTGAGTCTACGTACGGAGGCTTTCATGTCCTCCTTCCATACAGAGATTTTTTTTCAAATCTACCACCTTTTGTATTTCAAGGGGCCACCAGTTGAGGTCTGACCAACCTCTATGTACTGCTTGATGCTCTTGATGGTTGACCATGACATTCCCGTTGTTTATGGTTGTGTGCAGGAGGGGTCTTAAAACTACCTTGAATTCATGAACGGTGAAAATTATTGTTACCCTGTATGTTTTCACCCGTAACCCTCATGTACCCCTCCGTCGGGAAAATAAGCCCCATTCACCCCTCCGTCGGGATAAAAAGCCCCATTCACCCCTCCGTCAGAACAATAAGCCTCACTCGCCCCTGCATCAGAATAGCAAGACGCGTTTGCCCCTGCCTCATAACAAAAAGCACATACATCCCTTGGCCCACACTTGAAGTCAAATTGTCAAGATTTGTAGAAAACAAGCCTAACGTACACAATGTTTGGGGCGCACATGCTCACGCCCATCAGAACATAACCCTACCATTGCCATGTGTGCCTGAGCATGAATGCCTCGGTCTGAGCAGAGGCTCGAGATGGACCTTGTGAACGCACCTCCCTACCTTGTCGTGCGGTCCGCCGCACATGACAGGTGCACATGCCGTTTGACGCTATTCAAATACTCAAAGCGATACAGGTCATAGTGGTCATGGTTACTCTGTTAAACCCCAACCTATGTACTGCACATGTAACGGGTACAACCGCAATCCATTTTGTCCTCCCTCGTGTATTGACGAGTACATTGTAAACCGACTATTGACATGTCTCATGTTGGACGTACGCATCTTCTGCCACCTTTGCAGTGTTGGGCGGGCTGACCAGAGCCAGTCATAGGTCCTTGGGGAACTGTGAACCCTTCCCCTCCCTCCATGGACCACGACACTGCGATGGTCGAGTGGGCTAAGATAAAGCGCACATGGGACAGGATCAACCCAAATCCACCTGACAACCCATACACCATGTGCTAGCAGTTGGGCATGCGGGCACCCCATGCTTGCCTGATGTACTGCTCACCGAGTTGGGAGCCATGGATCTCGGTGTGGCCATTTTCTCATTCTTGTATGTGACAATAGAGGAAGAATGGCAATGAGCTACATGGAGTTAACCAGTATTGTCAAAATCGACCTTCATTGACCCTATGTGGTGGTCATTTTGGTTCAAACTTTACAGAAAAAAAGAGAGTAAAGTACCATGTTTCTTATGAGTGTTTGTCATCCAAAAGTGCACATGATTCCTCTCAGTTTATTTTCTATGCATACAAAGTGATGAACAATATACAAGCCAAACTGGCATGACGTGGGCGCATACGCCTTGAACATGATTACATATGAGTAGATTGCCCATCAGTTCACACACAAATTAGGAAGGCATGTGGAGCATATGCCTTGATTTAGGCACATACTACACAGCCTTGAAAACAGTTTGCCATTTACATGTGCTTGTAGGCTGTAGGTATGCAAAGAGCATGAATGAATGTGGAGAAAACGTTTTTGAGTGCATCCTGCCTATACTGTTATGGGATCCATTGAGCACGCTTGGCCTGTACCGGCTGAGAGTATAACATTTTCTGATTGTATTTCTCTACTGATCTGTGTATTTGTTGAGTACGTTCTTCCTTGTGAAGTGATGTACATGTTGAACAAATGTGCAATGCCTGTCCTGTTGAGAGGAGGTTTCTCATTGTGACATAGAAGCTTTAAAGCTTTGTAGAATTTTCTATGTGCACACAATAGTCCTATATCACTCATCGTAAAAGAGGAAAATGAGAAAGGGATGACTTGAAACTCTTTTTGAACATGCATCGTAATGACTAAGATTGTAGGTGGGATACGTGATCTCTTCAAACGATTGTCGACTCAACCCTTGGAGGAAACGGACAATGTCACACATGGGAAGCAACCTCTCCCACGGCTGGCAATACTCTATGTCATAGAATACTTCTATCTCACTGTCACTCTCTTGGCCGCCATGTCTCTTTCCAAAAAAAACACACTACTCCTTCCCCTCCCTTCAATCAATGAACTTGGCCCATTTACCCTAACACTAACCATCTGCCTAAACCAAAACCCCTCTTTCCTCGTGGAGTCTGATGGGCCATAAAACGTTTCTGCTCAAACTCCAAAAACCACCATGTTGCATCTTGCACACAAAAAAAAACCATGAGTTAGCCCATTCCCACAGGGAAGTTATAAAGATTGAATCATAGAAAAAAGGAATGAATGAAGAGATACCAAGTGTGCATGCACTCATACTCATCTCACACGTCTCTGGATCTTCTTCATACATCTCTTGCCAGTCCCTTTCCTCCTCATCCAACTACTCTGTGTACTCATCTTGCATTACCATCTCAATAAACTTACCGACAGGAGGAGAGTATGCACCGGGCTCATCACTCTTCAAACCATCATCCTCATCATACGATGTATCCCGAGGCAGCATCTTTGGGCCGTACTCCACGTCAGTAGCAGCGTACTCAGCAATTGGTGGACTCCCACCCATGGAGGCACTGCCACGTGCTTCCAGTCAACTGTAGCACTTTGTGCAGCACCAGCAAGACCACCATCATACAGTGCTATAGCATGTTCTCAGTGGAGGAGGATTCTTGCACCGTGTCTTTCTATGCCCCTTTTTCCCACAATAGGGGTGAATGAAGTTCTTCTTGCTCTGGGTCTCCCGGTCCTTCCTTGCGCTGTGTAGACGTCCCTTGCCATGACGAGGTCCCAGCTACAACCAGGCAGGTTCGACTGGAAGAATGCTCCTGACCAGTAGAGATGGGATGTGGTCGGCGTAGGCACAACAAAATGTCATGCGAGTCAGGCCCTGGTGGGCCAGGTTCTCAACGTTGATGCATTTTGTCAGCAAAAATACACATGCATGTTGACAAGGCAGTCCATACTCCCTCTAATGGCCACAACTGCATGACTTGTCAAGAAGATTCACCTGCTGTGGATCGTTGTTTAGTCCAGCCACTGTGGCAGTGTTGGGCCCCTCTTTTGTGGCAGTGTACTTACGTTCCACTACAAGGTAGTGGAGAAGTGGGTCGACCTGTGCTGGTGCCAGCGCCGTTTTTGCCTCAGTTGCATGAGCTTGACGGGTGAAAAAAAAAACGTTGAACAAAAGAGTAGATCGACACAAAATAGTAGTACAGGTACAACTTCCTCTGAGAAGCAACGCTGGCCTTCTAACTCTCTGCCGCATTTGACGTGGTGTAGCCTCCCATGCCTAAAACGCTATGGAGACGGGTCCACTTGTTAGGAGGCATTGCCCCGGCCACCACCCCATCCTCCCTCTCTTGCCCAAAGAGGTATGCATTTGTCAAGACACTCATTTATCGCAAGTGTGATGTGGCTGTCGTGACATTCATTACATGGGTACACTTTCACGCCCAGTGTGCGGCCTTTTTGCCGTAGCTGGTGTGAAATTTCTCTCTCTTTTTCCACACACAGAAGGTGTGTTGGCACCCATGAAGTATTTCTGCACAGCCTTCTCTAGCCCCTTTTCCCTATCTATGATGATGCATGCTTAAGAATGTCCAGCAGTGTGATAGGCAAGAACAAGCTGTGCGTAAAAAAATTCCATCCCTTCTCAACCTCTGTCCATGCCAAAGTCCAGACCATGGGGACTGCATAGTCATTAGCATAAAAGAAAAGCAAGAAGAGGACCTGCTAGTGACCATTTTCGAGAAATTCGGCGTCAATCGTCAAAATCTTGTGACTGCTCTAGAAACCGATTCTTGCAGCTCTGAGAGGAACGAACACCCACAGGAAGACAACGATCATGTCCTTGTGGGCCACGGCATGTGTACCTAGATTGACTGGTGTTAGCTGCATGGAGCATGTGGACATACACGTGTGAAAACAAGAAACTCTGGAAGAAAATGAACCGGACATAGACACACACCTCTTCGATGTAGGATAGAAATAGGCTCCACGTGCCACTCTTCTTGCCCATCAAATTCTCTTGGGCCTACGCTTTGGCGCGATAGAGCGTGTTGTTTGAGATATTCATACCAGTCCTTTCATGGAGAACCTGCCGCTAGGTAGGAGTGGATGCCGCCAGGACACACTACAGAGCCTCGCAAATCTGGCCACCCAACCCTTCTAGCTCACGAGATTAGCGTGCCCGATCCTGGGGACGCACTTGTGGCCTTCAGCGTAGTGTGACATGGTCATGTGGCCGGACTTTCTTGTTACAAGGGGACGAAGGAGCCAGCTACAACCCTTGGTTTTGGCTTCAACACAGGTCACGTGGAATCGCGCCGGCTCATTTCGAATCCATCTGAGACCACAGTGGATTTTGACCGCATAGCCCTCCACACATGCAAGTGCAACGACCATGTTGTCGAACACCATCCCCTCCTTCGGTTCCTTCTGTATCTCCTTGTGCTTCTTAGGGGTGTGACATGGTTCGTTATCAGAATCACATGTCCAGACAAGCGCATAACAAGACACCACAGGAGAATGTCAAGTGCAAGAGGAAAGGATTCGGTCGCAATGCTATATTGCAAACAAAATACACAAAAAAACTAGGAAGCGAGGCAGAAAACACTGAGGTGTCCATGTGGGAGGGACAGGACACGACGGTGTTCCATGCTGTACCTAACCGGCCCGGCTGCCCGGATATCTAGAGATCCCGGAGCAGAGGGTGGCTCATGAGGGGGTTGGTTTTGTGGGAGGGCCTCCAACTCTTCCAACCGCCTTTTAAACCAGTCATCGTTCCAATCCCTCTCTATCCAAAACATGATATCTTCAAATGCGCCTGATGTGTCGTTCAGCATAGGGTTGTTGGGGTATCACCGTGAAGCCGGATCGAGAGCGAGGAGCGGATCGTTCTCGTCTGGGGCTGGTCGTGTGGATAGACGCCATGCATCACGTTGGGCAGCCATCTGAAACAGAGAGCATTGTGTCCACAATCTAGCACACTGTACATCCATCTACCCACCTGAATAGGCTTACCAGTCTGTTCTACAACTTGGTCCACCATGCCAAAATCACTCAGGATGGAACTGCAGCAACAACATGGTTGGGGGCGGCAACAACGGCATCAATGATGAAAAACCGAGACTGAATGAGACTAGAGGGAGTGCAAAGGCACAGCGCCTGGACAGCACCCCTTAGTCGGACCACAAAATAATGGTGAAAGACGTAGAGGTGAGGAAACTGTCCACAGAAACGAGCCTTCGACCATAAATCCTCGTATCGTAGCCCATGTCCTTGTTGACTGGCAACAACTTACTTTTGAGCATGCAGCCATGTACCCTGGCGCATGTCCATGGCGACCGGTGGTTGCAAGAATGTGATAGGGACATGTGAACGGGCGCTCCTTATAGGCTGCCACAAAAGTTGCAATAGGGATAGCTGACAAATTGTTTAGCGACGCAATCCAATTGGCATGCTTGCCATTCACTGAGCTGGCCAGGCAACTCTTAGGTTTGGCAGCACATATGCATGCCACCACATTAACGCTTGCCAGCTCATGGCCCCTGATCAAGCAAGGTCTGTTTTGATGCAACAATGATAATGCTGCCGTCGTCAAGACAGCCACAAGATATTCGGTCCGTGGAATGTAAAAGCGAAAACAAATGGAACATGCTGGCAATGAAGTTATACCCCCATTTTTATATCACAAAAAACACATCAAACCAAACATATTGAAGTACATATGTAATAGTTTTCATGCAATCAGACGTTAACTTGACACACGTACATAATTGAAATGTGCATGCACAAAACAAACTGTTAAAAGTGTAAAACAAATACTAGCTAACCCTACTACTGTAAAGAATGAACAACATACCATCAGACGGAGAGTTAGAAAATTCCGAGGGGTACATCGAGCTTAGTGTTCCAAGGCAGGGGCGAATCAGGCTTATTGTTCTGAGGCAGGGACAGACGAGGCTTATTGTTCGGTCATAGGGGCAAATGGGGCTTGTTTTTCCAACGGAGGGGTAAATCAGGTGTGTTATTCCGAGGAGGGGGGAACCAGGCTTATTATCCAAAATGAAGGGTAAACGGTCACTTCAACCCTTTATTAAATGCTATTGGACAGCTGGCTACTGATGTGAACTATAATGGTGCTAGCGAAACAAAGCGCATACAAGATTCAACAATATCACAGTGAAGTGTATAAGTTGAAACTTGGATAAAAAAATCTTGATGGTTGAGTTTGAATAATGCATATGTGTCCTTGGCTTGCATCCGCATTCCCTTGGAACTTGTAGACGAGATGAGGCACAATTTGCCCTTGGTTGAATCGCATGGCGATCCGGCTGGAGTCTGAAATTCAAATTTTCAGATTTTGGTGAAATTGATTGCGACTGCGCGGCAGTCCATCCTTGTTGGATTTCAAAAAAATTCACCAATGTTATCAAAACTCGGTGGAAACCACCTTTCTAGCCCTTTACAGTGACGAGAAGATCAGGTAGCATTTTGAGATTTTTTTTCATCATGCACTCTCTATTGCCAGCCTGCCAACAGAAAGCTAGCACTTGCCCCATTATCTGTAAGAATCTTTCTTCACTGAACGATCTTGCACATTCGCACACGTCTGTGTTTGTGGCACGTGAAATCACATAACCAAGCATAGTTCTACAAGAGAACGAATCATAAAGTATTCTATCTCTATCTTTTGTACGCGAGAATTGAGTTTGTCATCTGTTGCAGGCGCTTACTGAGGCCGTTCTCTACCTTGCGTAGAGGTCATCATGTTTGCAAGGCATTGACAACTTCACGATTAGTTTCCAATTGGTTGAATAGACTGAAAGGCATAAGTAGGACGCAATTGCTAGTGCACAAAATGTTGTCGTTCGGATGTAGATCTACTGCTCTTTTCATCGTCATTTATGTCTTAACAAGGGTGTGCCTTGTTTCCTTTTAGATGTTAGAAAAGTCGCAATGATTGATGTCAACTGCAAGAATGTTTCTTTGGCTCTATAGTCCTACCGGTGTGACAGGTGTTGGAGTGAGGGATTACTTAGCACACTCCATTCGAAGGCTCAAAGGAGAAAATAAATGGCTCTTATGGCACTGTGAACCCATCGGGTCTGGCTCAACACTGATTGTTCTCCTTCACAGGACTACATTTTATCTGGTAAGAAACTCCTAGAGAGTGTGAAAAGAGGATTGTGTAAAATCATGTATAGGAGGACAACGCAAGCCTCCTGAGAGGTATGGTTAATCAACCCAAATTCATACAATCCACAATCCGTGTATTGAAAGGTGTATTCCTTTACATATGGAGTTTCAACAATCATAAACGATAATACATGTGATTAGATCCCAGAGATACATTCCCTGTCCAACATGAAAGTTTTCAAGGTTATGAATTAGAGAAGTTCTGGTGAACGGCCAATGTTCACTTTTCCGCTCACTTCCTTATACACTTTTATGTACACAGCTTCAAGGGTGAGCTAATACATGCCTCCTGTACCCAAAACCTATGCAATGCTATAAAGGCATGATGGTCAGATGGGACCACATCTGATGGTGTTGAAATCCCGGAGATCTGACAGGACGACAGGTGGGGACCACCTTGTACCAGTAGTCCGGAGGCACGACTCAACGTACCTCTCGCATCACCATGTGGACAACCTCTGTGGAGAGCTCTGGTGCAAGCTTCACGGTGTCGGTTATCTACGGACCATGTGATTATGTTCTAGCATCAATGGAGCAACAGTAAAGCCTCTTGCAAAAGCATCTTGCAAGGAAGTTGCACCGTGGAATCTAGTGAAACTTCCTTACAAAGAAAGCTTCTCCATGGCCCAGTTGTAGTCAAGCAAACAACCAGGGTCGAAAGGAAGCTCCCATGGAGACGAAGCTTCCACACAAAGGAAGGTTCCTCTGCCAAAATTATACACATCAACAACTTTCATTGATTTATGCCAACTGTTGAGATGCAATCATTTTGACTACGGTGATGAACGGATCTCATGAGTTTGTGAGAAGCCATAAGACCTAAGGATCACGGACATGGTGATGAATCGTCCCTACAGATTCAGGTGGACAGCTGTGGTGCAAGAACCAGAGTGATGGTGAAACTTCACAGTACACTCGAGGAATCTTCCACATCCACAACCAAAGCAGTCAACTTGCCAGGGCCGCAAGAATGTTGGAAAATGCTTATCTGACACATCAGCCGCCCAGTTGCAGATCCAACGGCATGGATAAAACCATCGTAACCTCATCCTTCTACCTTCCGAGTTTTAGCTTCATCCGACGGCTGAATTTGCGACAACGGCCAAGAAAAAGAAAGTGAAATAGATCATGCCACTAAGTGAAAATTGGTATACTCTACATCCTTGGGATCGGCACGGCAAAAGAGACAAGTGAAGCAGGAGAGAGGTCGCCGCTCTCTCTCCCGCCCCTGTTGCCTAAGCTAGCCCATTCCTGTCCCTATGTGTTGGTGGGGTCAGTTGGCGCCAGTGGAAAGTTACCAGGAGTGTCAAGTGTCTCAGCGTGAGCTCCTCTCGGCACTACCGGGAGCTGACGTGGCAGTGCTAGAGCAAAGGTGAGAGGCTCCAGCCAGCCAGCGTGACTTCTGGAGGGAGCAAGGCTGACGACCGACGAGTGACCGGTGGCGGCGGAGTGCAAACCAGACGACTGGCGACGATTGGTTGATCAGAGCTGGTCACAGACCGGGGGCCCTGGGCTATGCCAGCCTTGGTCCAGCCGGCTGAGCGAACAACAATCGGTGGAACAGACTGTTGAAAAGTTGCCCCTCCGCATGCCCAAGCGCGGCGCCGGGAGGCGCCGATGGGCCACCAGAAAGTGAAAACTCCGGGCTGGAGGATCTGGCGACTTGAGGATTGCTTGAATCCTAAAATATATGATTGCCCCATAAGTTTGGCGAGTTGCTGAATCCGGTGGAAGTTGTTTCACCAGAATCAGACAAGTACAGAAGGAGATATGGCCTTCCAAAATTGGGGTATGTGCAATGGCTCTGGGAGCCGGCTGCGACTTGAGATCCGGTGGATAATCGACCGGACTGAGTAACAAAAACACCATCTGGAGAAATTGCCCCGGAAGGCCTGCCGAGGCGTCCAGTGGATAATCCACCTGATCAGGTGGATCATCCACCGGATCCTGTAGTGCAGGTTGTTACTGAGGGACCTAGCAAAAAACAATGGCTCTGCGTCCGAAACTCAATAGTATGTTTTGTTACTCGGGGACTTCTCGTCCGACGGCAGGTCCGCGGACAGGTTCCGAACCTCGTCACACCCCATCATCAAACTCGACCCAAAAGAGGGGGAGGTACGTGGAAACATTGCAGGGGAACCCTACACCACGTGCAATGGGATCTGCGTCTTGGGAAAAGGCGCTTTGCACGTGAAAGAAGGCATCACGGCGTGTGCGCACCATGGAGGCGTTAGGCGTTTATGTGGTGGGTGAGACCTGCGCCTGGGCAACCGTAACTTGGGCTACGCTTGGTCAGTTTACGCACAGTTTCATGCGTTGGAAAGCTCGGGACTAGCCCTACAAAAGTTGTGATAATGTCTATACTAAAAAACCAACTCAAAATGCCGTTATTCCCTTCGCAAACTGGCTGTCTCTAAATTCCTGCTCAGATAGCGTGAGGCGACCAGAAAGCTCACCCTCAGTCTCAGATTCGCCCAAAACAGAAGACGTAATCCACCAAGAGACGATCGGAGAAACGTTGAGACCGCATCCCGTGGATTCCTACTAACAAAGGGTTATGGACCCACTAGTTTGATCATCTCCAACGTTCACGTCATTCGCATTGCACGGGATCATCATCTTCGATGTCGCCGTAAAGTTCTGAGAACTCGACGGAGTAGAAGTCGCGCAAATGGTGCAGAAGGAGACGTAGCCCATCCAGAAGCATGCGGGCAGCCCAGACTTCTGGCTATGGAGGTGGCACTTTGAGTTGCACCTCGTGCATAAGGGGCTGCTGGAGATCATGATGGAAACGGAAGTCCTTGACGAAGCGATGGCGACGGAAGCGCAGAAGGAGGCCTTTGCAAAGAAGAATATGGAGGCGCTCATGCTGCTGATATACGGGACGGCCGGGTCGCAATGGGGCTACCTCCAGGGCTACAAGCTGGCAGCTGAGGCTTGGAAAAAATCTGCTCCATCCATCAATCCAACTTGCTGGCGAACAAATCATTCGCAATGAAGTGACTCCTCACGGTGAGAATCGAGGAGGGAGATGATGTGATCTCCGCCATGCAACAGATCGAGTTGCTCTCCTCACAATGCAATGACGTGGAGTGGAAGATTGACACTCAGCTACAAGCAATGGTCCTCCCCATGGCCCTACATAACAGTTGGGGTCCACTCATCACTGTCCTCGGAGGATGGTCGGAGGACAAGTTGAAACATGGCGTGGTCGCAAGGTACATCCGCAACGAGGCGTAGAGCCGGAGCTGCGGGGAGTCCTCGTCTCCCTCATCCGCCCTCGTCACCAAAACTCGTGGTGGCGGAAGCGGGGGGTAGAGGAAGCAACAAAAAGGGCGGCGGCAAGAAGGGCGCCAAGAAAGGTGCGTGTTGCAATTGCGACAAGGAGAGCCATTGGCCCGTGAGTGCCCAGAGTAGGCGGCGGTCGGCAGCAAAAATAGCAAGGGCAGGTTGCTCCTCAATGGCAACAAGAACCACTTCCTCAAGAAGGCCAGCAGGCGGTGCCTAGATTCTGGGACTGTGGAGCACACCCAGGTCAAGAATGTGGGGTTTGTCACTTACAAAAAGTCCTCCAAGTCAATGGTGGTCGCGAACGACAAAGTCGAGCCGGCAGCCGGCCAAGGCAAAGTGGAGGTGGAAGTCGTGGTGGGCGGTAAGAAGGAGCTGTGCACAATCCGTGATGTGCAGTACGTCCACGACGTGGCTGACATCCCGAGTGTCAGCCGCTTGACGGAAAAGGAGTATGAGGTGCTCTTCCGTAGGAAAGGCAAAGTGGTGCGCATCGCCGGCGACGGCGAGGTCGTGGTGGAGGCCAAGTGCAAGGGCGATCTCTACATCATGGAGACCAAGGTGGTCCCCACGGCATCGGATGAAGCAGACTCGGAGGAGCACGCTTTCAACATGGCCAAGGGAGGAAGCACTGATCTGGAGCTCTGGCACCGACGGTTGGGGCATTTGGCTTCCGCAACCGTTAAGGAGATGGCGAAGCGCGACATGGTGCGTGGCTTCGTTGTTGACGGTGCAACAGACGCGACAGCAGATGCAGCAGTGCACACAAAGTGCGAGACTTGCATTTTGGACAAGGCGCAACGCAAGCTGTTCAATGAGAACGAGGCTCGCGCAAAGGACCTGTTGGAGGTCGTGCGCAGTGACGTGTGTGGACCATTCAAAACGTCGTCAAACAGCGGCTTCAGATACATTGTCACCTCCATTGACGACTGTAGCACGAAGCTCAACGTGTACTTCATGAAGCGGAAAGGCAAGGTCCTGGACCGGCTGAAGGAGTACGACGCAGCGGTGGAGAGGCAGACTGGCCAGAAGGTCAGAGTGCTACGCAGCGAGAATGGCGGAGAGTACGTGGGCTGCAGCGGGTGGATGAAGCAGTAGGGCATCAAGTGGGAACCCACGAGGCCGTACTTCTCACAGTCCAACGGAGTGGCGGAACGGACAAACTAGACGCTGCTCAATTTGGTGCGGACCATGGTTGTGGATGTAGGGTTGCCCCGGGGGTTGTAGGTGGAGGCTGTGCGTATAGCGAGCTACACCATCAACCTCACCCCAACAGCAGTGCAGAAGGGTAAGGGCGACTGGAAGACGCCGCAAGAGGATTGGACCGGGTGCACCTGAAGGTGTTCGGGTGCAAGGCGCACGCAATGGTGCAGGCGGCGCAATGACGTGACAGCAAGCTAGAACTGTGGGCAAAGCAGTACTTGTTTCCTTGGCTACGAGAGCTCGCAAAAGGCCGATTGGCTCTGGGACCCGAGCACGTAAGAGATCATCCGCAGTCGACACGTCGCGTTTGACGAGCAACAGAGTTTTAGCAGCAGGAGCAACGACATGAGCGTCGGGAACACTCCAAAACAGCTGGAGTGGTTCTAGCTCCTTGACTATGAGGAGGAGCTGGCGGACGCGGAGGTGGATGATGCAACATCGGAGCGCAGCGGTGCAGCTGGTGCAGTAGGTGACGCAAAGGACTCCGACGACGATGTAGCTGGGTTGGAGATCCGGCGGAATGATCCGTCAAAGGAGGCACCACAGGTGCGGAAGCGTGCACTCCCAACGGAGTTTGCGTGGGGCGTCAGAGAAAAACACTCCATACGCACTGCCCATCTGGTTAATGGATCACCGGAGTGGGAGGGATCCTCAGGGAGCCGTCCGGTTGCTGACTCACCAGAGCGGCAAAGTCGGAAGGATCATAGGAGAGGGACGAGACACCACCAAAAATGCCGCGCCGCAGCGGGAGACAGCGGAGATCGAGGAAGCGTTTTGATGCAGGTACCGGTCGATGGATCGGCATGACGCGGTGCATGTTGGCTGCATCATTGGAAGCGACAACTGTCCAAGAGGCGCTTGCGCGGTCCACGGGGAAGCAGTGGGACGCCGCAATCAAGTTGGTGTTGGCGTCTATTGCTGAAAACGACATGTGGCAGCTGGTTGATAGGTCAAAGGACGCCAAGGTTATCGGCTCAAAGTAGGACTTCAAGACCAAGTTCATGAAATCAGATGTCGTGGATAAGTACAAGGCGCAGCTCGTGGCAGAGGGATACGCACAGCGTAAGGGCAAGCACTACAATGAGACGTTTGCCCTTGTCGCCAAGTCAACAAGCATCCGGTTGATCCTTGCTGTGGTAGCAGCAAGGGACATGGAGCTCCACCAAATGGACGTAAAGATTGCCTTCCTCAATGGCATCATCAACAAAGAAATCTACATGGAGGTGCCGGAGGAGGTGGAGGCGCCGGAGGGCAAGGTGTGCAAGCCGCGGAAGTCCTTGTACGGGCTAAAACAATCGCCTCGATGCTGGTACCAACAGATGGACAGATTCATGGCACAGCTCGTCTTCAAGCGCTGTGAGGCGGATCACAGTGTGTACATGCGGTGTAGCAAGAATCTCCATCAGATCATCGCATTCTACGTGGACGATCTGATCTTGTGCTCATCTGACCTGCCAAGCCTACAGCAGCAAAAAGAGTAGCTGAGCAGCAGGTTCTAGATGTTGGACATGGGGGAGATTGAGTTCTACATCGGGATGAGCATTACGCGGAACCGGAGGGCGCGTGCGCTTGAGTTCGGACAGGCCAAATACGTGGCTGTGGTGCTGTTGTGGTACGGCATGGACAACTGCAAACCATTGTGCAGTCCTGTCTCCACGACCTGTGAACTGAATGCGACAATAACATCGCAAAAAAAAGAAAAGCAGGAGGATATGGCAAGGGTGCCCTATCAATCGGCGGTGGACAACCTCATGTACGCCATGGTGGCGACTTGACCGGACCTTGCCTACGGGGTGGGCTAAGTGAGCAGGTACGTGGCCGATCCAGGGCCACTACACTAGCAGGCGTTCAAGCGCATCCTTGGCTACCTGGAAGTGACGCAGCAGGCGCGCCTGAGGTTCGGCGGCAAAGGGCAGGTGGACCCTTTGCGCCTAGTACGCTACACGGATGCAGACTATGCTGGGGATGTGGACAAGCAGAAGTGCACATCCGGCTACGTGTTCTTCCTCGCTTGTGCAGCGGTCTCGTGGTGCAGCAGGCAGGAGGACTGCATTGCCACTTGCACAGTGGAAGCAAAGTACATTGCTCTGGCCGAGGCAGCCAAGGAGGCGGTGTGGCTTCGCAGGTTACTGGGGGAGCTGGGCGTGCCGCAGCTGGAGCCTACGGTGGTGCAAGAGGACAACACCGGCTCCATCTCCGTGACCAATAACCCGACGCAAGCACACTGAAATGCATTATCACTACGCATGGGACATGGTCGAGAAGGGGCAGGTGGTGCTGCAGCACTACAGCATGCACACCATGCTTGCGGACTGCTTGACCATAGCGCAACCTGCAGACCAGCACGCGATGGGCGTGGCCGGACCTGGGATGACCAGCTATGATGGGCTGGAGGGCGTAGCGGACGATGGGTGAGAGAAAGCAAGAGCAACGGGCATGGCAAGTGCAAGGGGGAGAATGTTGAAAATTTACCCCTCTGCATGCCCAAGCGCGGCGCCGGGAGGCGTCGACGGGCCACCAGAAAGTGGAAACTCCACGTCGGCGGATATGGCAACTTGAGGATTGCTTGAATCCTAAAATGTATGTTTGCCCCATAAAGTGGACAAGTCATTGAATCCGGTGGAAGTTGTTTCACCGGAATCAAACAAGTATCGAGGGAGATATGGCCTTCCAAAGTTGGGGTATGCGCAGTGGCTCTGGGAGCCAGCTGCGACTTGACATCCCGTGGATAATCGACTGGACCGAGTAACAAAAACACCATCTGGAGAGTTTCTCCGGAAGGTCTGCCGAGGCGTCTGGTGGATAATCTACCTGATCAGGTGGATCATCCACCGGATCCTGTAGTGCAGGTTGTTACTGAGGGAATTCGCCAAAATCATGGCTCGGCGTCCGAAAGTCAGTAGTGCATTTTGTTTCTCGGGGACTTCTGGTCTGTCCACAGGTCCGCGGACAGGTTTCGAACCTCGTCACACCCCATCACTAAACTCGACCCAAAAGAGGGGGAGGTGTGTGAAAACAGTGCAGGGGACCCCTACACCACATGAAATGGGATCTGCGTCATGGGAAAAGGTGCTTCGCACGTGAAAGAAGGTGCCACGGCGTGTGCGCGCCATGGAGGCGTTAGGCGTTTATGTGGTGGATGAGACCTGCGCTTCGGCAACCGTAACTTGGGCTACGCTTAGTCAGTTTACGCACGGTTTCATGCTTTGGAAAGCTCATGACTAGCCTTATAAACTTTGTGATCATGTCTATACTAAAAAAACTAACTCAAACTGCCGTTATTCCTTTCGCAAACTGGCTGTATCTGAATTCCTGCTCAGATAGCGTGAGGCGACCAGAAAGCTCACACTCAGTCTCAGATTCACCCAAAACAGAGACGATCACACAAACATCAAGACCGCATCCCGCGGACTTGTACTGACACAGACAAGAAGAGCAAGCGGCTAATCAATGGTGCACGGATGCTCTCGCAGATCGGGCTGGTGTCACCCGACGATCTGGCACAAGCATCCAGCATCCGCCAAGCGACATGTGTTCGATGGCTCAAAGTGTTCAAGTCATATCCGGTCAGTCGGTGTGCCAGAGTCATGAGGCACAAGACTAATGGAAAATCGCTCCCCCATTTCTTGTTCAGAACAGTGAGCCGCCAACTCTCAGATTAGCATATAGCAGTAGCAAACTTCACTTGTAATCATCTTTTTGTATAGTGCACATAATCAGTCATGCAGCATACAATTGTAATGCGCGAGAGATGCGCTAGCTGACTGAGGCCTTGGTCAAGGCTCTTGAAAAGTGTGCTGTGTGTAGTAGCTGGCCAAGGGTAACGACCGTGTGTACTTCTTGTGTATCCGGAGTCAATGGAGTTAATGGAATTAATGTGTTAACTTCGACTTGTGTCATTTGTTTATTGGTTCATGTTGACCTCTGAGGCTGATCCTGTTTTCAACATTTGGTATCAGAGTAGGGGACTACAAGTCAACTGAATTTGCTCCTCAAGAATCTTTGAGGGGAGACGTACTTTATGTCTGGGCAAAATCCAGTTTCTTGGACACCGGTGTCATCAGCGACTTGACCTTTTCAGAAGGAAGAAACCTTTCAATGACTCCAGCATTCAAGACCTTTTCTTTGATCTCCGTGTATCTGCCTACACGGTGCTACCGGCTGAACAGATTTTCCAGCCACAATGGGACAAGTAACACCAGCGGCAGAAGCAGCAGAAGCAGCACAACAGTGATAACCGCCACCTGCTGGTTCAATCAACATTCAACAGATTTGGCAAATTCTTCTATAATGTGGTTCTACCCTCTGGTATCTCATACTTGCCTTGTGCTTGTCCAACCCTGAAGTTACCTTGACCTAGCATCATAAACAGAAGAAGCAACAGCGACAGAACGGAGGCTTTGGAGGTCAAAGCATCATGGCCCCTGAATTCTTGCAACGAGCAGAGATGAGACTACCATTTTCTCCATCAAGTCAACCAGAATTTCAAGTGGCTGTGTTTAATGGAACTGAATACTATGGATGGGCCCTTGATATGAAAGTACTCCTACTCAGGAAAAATCTATGGGGCGTTAGTCACAACGACCAATCATACTCCAGTTCTGCATGTCCTCTTGTTTGATAAAAGCAAAACAAAGCCTACGCCCTTCTAGGGATGCACCTTTCTAGGCCCTACAGATTATTATTGGAAGAAGAAAATCCTACACACGACCCGGTGGTGGCTTGGAAGAATGTGCAAGAATTTTCAGTACAACCCCAAAGCCACTACACTTCAGCTTTGGGACGATGTTTTCGGACCATCAAACTGAGAGATTCCACAGCAGCTGAAAGTCACATCCTACTTCTTAAGGCATTGGCATCCAAACTGGCTGACCTTGGGGAAACCATGACCATCCACGAATTTTCCACAACTCTAGCTTGGTCGCTTCCGGCGCCTTTCACTCCAATCAAAGCATTTTTTTTGGAACTTTTGAATTCTGAGCGTGACTTCTCAATGGACGACCTCAAGGATTTCATCGCCACCATCATCAGTGAAGACAAAATTTTCAGGCAACACTGCAATCATCAAAGTAAGAAACGTCATGGAAGAGCCGGAGCTTTAGATCCCGCTTCTCCTCCCACTCTTCCTGAGACCAATCAGCAATGTTGCTGGAAGTGCAACGCTTATGGGCATGTGCATTATTACTGCCTTCTCACTCACAGTAAACTACAATGTACAACATCCCCAGCTGTCACACCCTCAACAACATGGAAAAAACTGCCGGAATCACCGCAATGCTCTTCTCTACCAGCTACACCACCTGCTCTTGCTCTGCTGACTACAGAATGTTCCATCGTTCCAGTGCAGCTTTCTCAAACTTCACAAAGCCATCAAGGTGCACCGCTTGTGCCCTCTGGCATCACACCAGACGCGAATCCCTTCATGGCTTTGCAACCTTCAGATTCAGTTTTGCATCTGATCAATCTGAATTTTTCTGTCACAACTCTGTACAAGTCACTTCTCTTGGAGGTAGCTAAAAGACCTCATGTAACGCCACCCACAATCATCTCCCTGTCCGACACTCCCAGCGTCACTCAGCCCACTGCCTTTCTTGCTGAGTGGCCTGTTTGACACCGACCAAAAACAAGCACACTCAAGTTCACCTTCTTTTCAATGATACCGGCGTCCCATGTCCTTCTCTCCAGAAGCTCAACCATGGATCGTACACGACTTAGAAATTTTCTGCCAGGCTCTGTTTGACTAACTTGACTCAGTGGATGTTCCTCTATTGGAATTCTACCGGCAGCGCTGCATCATGGCGCTTCTACATCTACCCACCGCGTGCACACGACCCTCTCCACCAAAGCCTCTTTTTCTCCTCCAGGCTTCTCCTCCTCTTCTACTGGTCTCCAGAACACCGCTGCTGTCTCCTTATCCGACCCTCCATGGTACGGCTATGTTCCCGGTGAGGAACCTCTCTGGCCATGTTCCATGGCTGTCTGAGCACGGGTGGGAACTTGCGGTGTGCCCAGCCATCCAGAGATCACCAGCACCATCAGCACCATCAACATCGTCTGTACCATCACCAACATCATCTCTGGCAACATCATCACAAACCACACCACACAAAAAAAAAAACAAGAACTCCACAAATTTGCTCCCACGTCCTCTCCATCATCAGCACCGACGGCATCGTTTGCACCATCAGCACCATCAGCACCATCAGCATCCTCTGCACCATCAGCACCATTGGCACCATCAGCATAGTCTGCATCATCAGCACCATCAGCACCATCAACATCGTCTGCACCATCAGCACCATCAGCAGTTTCTGTTCTTTTTTTCTTCGGCTTTTGTGTCTCATCCTTGCCCTCCGCTCCCATTCCTTCTCTCTTGCGCCCGTCTGTACCCTATCCGGTCCCCCCACATGAGGAGTTGGACCTGATGGCTGCAGTCGGACCCGCTACTCCTCCTTCCTTCTTGCATCTTATTGCTCTCCCTGGGTCGTCTCCTCCCATCCCCCCCAAATGAGGCATTGGAACGGCAGGAGACCGCGCTGACCTCACGGTCCTCTCAATCCTCCGCTTCCATTCCCCCCACATGAGGCGTTGGAATGGAAGCTGAAGAAATGGGAGTGGGAGGCACAGCACAAGAGAATTCAAGTGGCAAGAGCCCAAGGGTCAATAGTCATTAAGGTCAAAAGTTGTATGTTGAATGAAACCATAGAGGGGGCTTATCTACTCTAAACTCAATAGGCTAGATCCCCTAGTCAAGTTCTCTCACTCAGCCAAGGCCGAAACCTGGTCAAACCTGACCACCTAGTCAAGTCTGGTCAAGTCTTACAACCTGGTCATGTCTGACCACCAGGTCAAGCCTTACAATCTGGTCAAGTCTGACCACTAGGTCAAGTCTGACCATGGGGCACAGGGTACCATCCTCTCTCACAGACAAAACCATCATGCAACATCAAGGCCTCCAGAGGACTTGAACCCAGGTCTTCGATGTCAACTGTGGGCTGCATTCACTACTGGGGCATTTCCTTGTGGCGGCACCAGCTCGGTCGCAATTCAAGCCGAACTTGGACCCTGCGTCCATCAGCATCGCCACACAACCAGTTGCAAGAGGTAACTGCGACATTGCTCAGCGGCGTCCCTGGCCCCGTCCTGCCGCGCATGGACACACATGAGCAGAGGGACATATCTTAACACTCTCCCATGGACCAAATGCATGCATGTGTGGAAATGCGCCGTAGGATCAGTCAGGGTTCTGCAGAGGTCGTGCACCGTGCCATGCCAATGCCGTGCACATTTTCTTGGAAGAAGGTGCGGGACAGGGTTTTGGTCAGAAAATCAGCCAGTTTTTTACACGCACGCACATCCACCACACTGATGATGCCACGAGCAAGCAAGTCACGAAGAAAATGGTTTTCAACGTTGATGTGCTTGGTACGACTATGCAACACACCGTTGTTGCGGGCGATGGCCTGTGCACTTGTGCTGTCACACTTGATGGGAATGTGCGCAAGGGGAACATGCAATTCACACAGCAGGCGGTGCAGCCACGCAGCCTCACATGCAGCCGACCCGAGAGCCATGTACTCAGCTTCTGCAGTGCTGCGTGCCACGCATCCTTGCTTGCTACTGCGCCACAAGACCGCTGTGCCACCAGGAAGAAAAATGTACCCACCTCGACTCCGAGCACCTGAGTCACTTGCCCAATCACTGTCACTGTACCCTTCGATATGCATAGTGGTTTGCGGGACACCATCAAAGCCCTCAACAACATCGGGCCCTGGTCGAGTCCGAAACTCCAATCCTAGACCAGGCGTGTTGACTACATACCACAGGACATGAACTGCGGCATCATGGTGTCCTGCTTGTGGTGTTTGTGCATGTTGTGCAAGGATGTTCACTGGACAGGCAACGTCAGGACGAGTGGTGGTGGAGAGGTACATGAGGCACCCCAAGATAGCCTGATAGGGCGTGGGGGGTGCTTCAGTGCCTAGGTGCTCTGAAGCAATGCAGTTCATGAGGACTTGTCCATCGGGGGTCATCGGCGTGGAGGCATGGCAAACACGCTTCAGATCATCGGCAAACCTCTCAGCGAGCGTGCTCACATATCGTTCCTGGTGCACGCGCAGTGTACCAGTGGTCCGAGACCGCTCGATCTGCATCCCAAGGAACTTTTCTGCCTCTCCCAAGTCCTTCATCTGGTATTGTTCCCTTAAGAGATCCTTCACTGCAGTCACGGCCTGCAGACTGGGTGAGGCAATCAAGAGGTCATCAACATATACGAGGACATACACGGGGCACTTACGGGTTCCACCAACAAACAATGATGGGTCGGCAGTGCTCTGGCGAAAACCACCGTTGGACAGAGTGCCAGAAATTTCCTTATTCCAGTAGCGAGGTGCTTGCTTGAGACCGTACAGTACAAGGCCTTGCGTAGGCGGCACACTCGGTTTGTACCATCCTCAAACTGTGGGGGCTGCACCATGTAAATCTCTTCCTTGAGCGTCCCATAAAGGAACGCGTTATTCACGTCCATTTGGTGCAACTCCCAATCTCTGTGGGCCAGACTCCAAGCAGCACTCTGCTTGTAGGATACTTCCTGACTGGTGCGAAAGTGTCATGAAAGTCTTGTCCGGGGACTTGGGAGAAGCCCTTTGCTGTGAGGCGGGCCTTGTACCGCTCTATCCTTCCATCCTTTTTCTTTTTTACTTTGAGCACCCACTTTGCCCCTGCAGCTCTTCGCCCAGGTGGTAACTCAACGAGCTCAAAGATCCCATGTGCCGCAAGTGCATCAAGTTCAGGTTGACATGCTTTCTGCCACTCTGCAGCATCGGGGCGTCGACGGGCTTCTTGCACTGTAAGAGGTTCCAGTGGAGTTGTTGTCCCCCTTTGAGTGACCAGTGCTGTGGCTGCATCGTCCGAGGGGGATCCTGTCATGGTTTTGACTTGGCTCATGGCTTCTTCCACATGAGTTGCCTCAAGAAGGAGCACACATGCACCGTCGGGATGATTTGGGTGCATCGTGAGTGCGAGGCCTTGACGAGCCGGAGGGGTTCGCTCTCTGAGGCGGCCACTAGGAGCTCGCGAGAATGGCTTGATCACGGGGACTGGGACTTGCTCATCTTGGGGAGAGTCTGTAGGTGACAGTGGTAGGTCTGGCAGTTCTTGTGGATCAGGCTCCTCTAGCGCACGCTCAAGGGGGCTTGGGAAGTGGAGTTCCTCTTGGCTGAAGGGGATGATCCCAGGTGGGGACTCAGGTCCTTCACTTGAAGGTGCCTTGGCCCACTCTTTGTCTGCTTCTCCCAACCTTACCGACTCTCCCATGCTCTCATGGCTGTCTGGGTTCAAGGTGTTTTCAGATTCCTCTGAGACACTCTCCCCTGTGTTGCGACGGTGCGAGCCGCTATTGTNGGACTTGCTCATCTTGGGGAGAGTCTGTAGGTGACAGTGGTAGGTCTGGCAGTTCTTGTGGACCAGGCTCCTCTAGCGCACGCTCAAGGGGGCTTGGGAAGTGGAGCTCCTCTTGGCTGAAGGGGATGATCCCAGGTGGGGACTCAGGTCCTTCACTTGAAGGTGCCTTGGCCCACTCTTTGTCTGCTTCTCCCAACCTTACCGACTCTCCCATGCTCTCATGGCTGTCTGGGTTCAAGGTGTTTTCAGATTCCTCTGAGACACTCTCCCCTGTGTTGCGACGGAGCAAGCCGCTATTGTTGGAGACCTGCCAAGGGACATCAATGAAGGCCGGATCTGCCATGGATGGCCCAGTGACTTCAGTTGATGCCGGCTGAAGTTTTTCTGTTTTGAACTGGGCATACGTGAGTTGCTTGTAAAAAAGCGCCTCACGGCTTTCTACTACCTTCCTGGCCTCAGGGTCCCAAAACCGGTATGCCTTGGACTGGGGCGCCATCCCTAGGAAGAGACACATGCGACCGCGAGGGGATAGCTTCCCGGTGCGTTCGTCTTTCTCGTAACATGCGCAGGCCATTGTTCCCCACACCCATGCGAGCCGAAGGTTTGCTCGCGTTCCATGCCACCTCTCCCATGGAGTTGTTGTAGAGGGCAGGGGACCATGTGAGATTCTGTTCCAAATCCAGGCAAGGTACTTGACAGCCTCACCATAAAATGACGGACTCATGCCAGCCTCACCTAGCATTGTCCGAACGCCATCACCAATCGTACGGTTCCAGCGTTTGGCAACTCCATTCTGTTGGGGCGTCTCTGGTGCGGTGAACTGTGTGTCAACGCCCATCGACTTTAGGTACCTCTCTGTTGGACCAAGGTACTCACCTTCGCGATCTGACCTGAAGGTGGCGAGGGTCTGATTGCACGGGCGTCGAGGACATGGCAGCCAGCCACGAATTGCATCCTCAACATCACTCTTTGCCTGGAGAAGGTAGAACCAGGTGAACCGTGAGTAATCATTGATGAGAGTGAGGATATATCGTGCTCTCTCACAGAGTAACTCCACCGGGAGAGGACCAAGGACATCCGAGAGGACAAGTTGTAGTGGACGGCTTGACTGACAAAAAGACTTGGGGAAAGGGAGGCAGTGCATCTTCCCTTGGGCACAGTCCAAGCAATCAGTACCACAAGGCGCAGTAAAGGTTGTTTTGTCCAGACCATCGGCAGGGAGGGTGCGTAGCATGGTGCGCAGAGCAGAAGTGTTGACATGGCAAAGGCGACGGTGCAACAGGTGATTCTGAGCAGGAGACAAGGAGTGAGCGACAAGGACGCGTGCATCAACAGAGTCACAAATTGCAGTGGCCTGCACTCTGTACAAGCCATTCACAATGTTGCCATGCAATACACCACGATGAGCATCGCGCAGCATGATGGTACACAAGCCGTCACCGTGAGTGGTATGCAGGCCTGATCGGTCGAGAGTGGACGTGGAGAGTAGACTGAGTTGGAGACCAGGTACATACAAGACGTCCGTCAAAAACACCTCTCCCATGGGTCCTTGAAGTCTCACTGTGCCCACTCCTTGAACCTCAAGTGCTTCCCCAGACCCATTTCGTACGGAGCGGACAGTGCCCACTGGACCCAACATGCGGAACCTCCCTCCGTGGCATCATGTGATGTGTAGCTCCCGAGTCTACTGCCCATGTCCCATCAGTCTCCATATCAGAAGCAGTCACCTTGCAGTGTGGAATCTCGTCCTCAGTGACCAGTGGACATTCAGCACCCCAATCCTCTTTCATCCTCCGCATGCTTTCCCTTTGCCAGTGCTCTACCCATGCTCCCTCATCAGCCAAGTCATGTGCAGACTCACAGGCAGCCCCCACATCCCGCATGCTAAAAACATTCCCACTGCACTCATGATCAATAGAACTCCCACCTCCCTGGTGGGCCACTTGGACACAAAGCTCTGACATCTCGGCAACGAGCCTGTTGATGATGGCTTGCTGGTTGCGGGCTTGTCCAGCATCATGGGCGTCACAAGCAGGCAGGCGCGCTCCCGCAACGGCTTCACCCTATGGGACTCCAGCCACTGTTGCTGCTGCTGCGGCTGGTACGGCTCCCAACCAGTCCCATTCCTGTGGCTGTGGTGCTTCTAAGGCGATGGGAGCTGCCTCGGCGACATACATGCGGCCGCCTTGCTGCTGGGGACGATGTTGCTGCTGCTGCTGCTGCTATCGCTGCTATTGCTGCTGCCGCTGCTGCTGCTGCTATTGCTGTTGCTGCTGCTGGCGTCTCTCCCAACACTCACGTGCAACACGGATACGCTCCGAGAGCCCTGGCTGAGGGGGCAGAGGACAGTGCTTCTGGCGATGGCCTGGTTGCTGGCAGTTGAAGCAGGTCGCTTGTCCAACTCCTCCACCAGCACCAGCAACACGTGCTCCACTACCTTGTCCGCTACTCCTTCCGCCACCTTGAGGGTGTCCGGTACTTGTTATCGGTATGGTGATGACCGCTAACGTGCCTGTCTCTCCATCCCCTGTGTAGAAGCGGGCGTCCTTCTCTTTGGCCAGACATTGGGCATAGGTCCAGTACAGGACCTGATGAGAAAGACAAAGTTCGCGCTCATGGTCGCGCAGCCGATCAAGGAGCACCTCGAACCTGGGCCCTAGTGCTGCAATCATGTGTGTTGCAAAGGCCCAGTCACGCATGTGGAGGCGATACTCGCGCAGCTCCTCTTTCAGCAGCATCCCTCAATTCCAGTAGGATTCCATCGTCTCTCCTTGTTGCATGCGAATGTGGAGCAGCTCTCACTGCTTGCGCGACCCATCGGCCTGCGAGGAGACAGTGTAGCTGTTTTTGAGGTAGAGCCATGCCTCACGTGGAGCTGTGACCTTGAGTGCGTCTGGGTCGTCACCATCGTCGTCTTCTTCCTCATCGCTGTCACTGTTGCTTGCTTCCACACTCTCTTCATCCTCCTCAGGGCCAGCGAACCGTTGAAGGGGAAGAATATGCTTGCAAGGAACAATGCGCATGAGGAGGCGGACAGCGCGCGCCCCATCCTCTGTTGCATAGGGCTTCTTGGACTTGAGATTGTAGAGGTGCCAAACTTTCGGGTCCTTGGCCCACGCTTTGAAGAGTTCAGCCCACGCCTTGTAGGTGAGGTCCTCTGTGAAGCGAGGAACTACAACGAGAGGGTTGCTGGGACCAGTGCCGGGTGCATGCCCAGGAGGATCGAAGACAGACATGATGGGGTTGCAGCAGAGGTGGAATTGGTGACGGAGACTAAGGGCTGAGGCTGGCGCTGCGCCGCTTGGTAGAGTCACTTCTTCAGATCAAGGGCACGAGAAGTGGTCGTGGTCGTGGTCAGGGTAGTGGCAGTGGCCTTGGAAGTGGCAGTGGCCTGGGTAATGGCCGTGGCAGTGGCCGTGGCAGTGGCAGTGGCCTGGGCAGCGGCCTGGGCAGCGGCCGTGGCAGTGGCCGTGGCAGGGGCTGTGGTAGTGGTCGTGGCAGTGGCAATGGCCTGGGCAGCGGCCATGGCAGTGGCCTTGGTAGTGGTCAATGCTGCAGCCGCCCACAACCTAGCTCTGATGCCATGAAGAAATGGGAGTGGGAGGCACAGCAGAAGAGAATTCAAGTGGCAAGAGCCCAAGGTTCAATAGTCATTAAGGTCAAAAGTTGTATGTTGAATGAAACCATAGAGGGGGCTTATCTACTCTAAACTCACTAGGCTAGATCCCCTAGTCAAGTTCTCTCACTCAGCCAAGGCCGAAACCTGGTCAAACCTGACCACCTAGTCAAGTCTTGTCAAGTCTTACAACCTGGTCATGTCTGACCACCAGGTCAAGCCTTACAATCTGGTCAAGTCTGACCACTAGGTCAAGTCTGACCATGGGGCACAGGGTACCATCCTCTCTCACAGACAAAACCATCCTGCAACATTGGGGCCTCCAGAGGGCTTGAACCATTCTTCAATGTCAACCGTGGGCTGCATTCACTACTGGGGTATTTCCTTGTGGCGGCAAGAGCTCGGCCACAACCGAACCCGAACTTGGACCCTGCGTCCATCAGCCTCGCCACACAACCAGTTGCAGGAGGTAACTCTGACATCGCTCAGCAGTTAACCTGGCCCCGTCCTGCCGCGCATGGACACACATGAGCAGAGGGACATATCTTAACAGAAGCGGGGGCTCTTGAGCTCCGTGACTTCTTTGCGCTTTTTTTTCTGCACCCGCTGCTTCTTTCGCCGCACTCTCTCATGCCCTTTACACTCCAAACACCCATGCTTCTGCCTGCTTCTGCGCACACGCTTCTCCGCTTGTCACTCGCAAACGTTGGCGCCTTGATCCTCACTTCGCGACAACCTTGAGAGTCTTTCCTTGACGTCCTTG
>SZWC01005875.1:78123-93735 GCA_023375785.1 Penium margaritaceum
AAGTAGTGAAAAGTGGCATTTGCATTTGAAAAAATCAAGAAGGCTCTCGACAGCACCCTACAGTGACTGAAACACCTCTCAGCTACACGAAGAGGCTATTTCAAGTACTTGGCATGACCTAGAGGGTTTGCGCAGAGCAATGGGACTCCAATCAACTTCCTGACCATCTTTGTCCAGACCTTGTAAGAGAGGGGAGGGCAGAGAACAAGACCTCCATAATGGTGGAGGGGGCCAAGATCCCTCGTGTTGTGGATCTGGTACTAGAAATAAAAAAAGAATGAAAATACCCTGCTTTATCATTAGCTTGGGAGCAGCCATGGTGAACTCTCCAATGGAGTGGTTGTGACAAAAGTACACTAGCCAACAGTAGCACTCGTGAGCCGATGCAATAGTGCACCGACAAGAAGGGATGTACGACGTCCAAGGGGACAGGAATCCAAGGTTCTTATCCGACCATGAAGCCATGTGTGTAAGGAAGAAAACATGCACAAGAAGGAATTGCCATTTTGTCAGATGGTTTCTGTAAGCCCATCTTGTGGAGGTGACATGCATGATGGAGCTATACTCCATGGACAAAAATCATGCTGATTCCGCAGGTGACGGCAGTAATTCCACCTCGTCAGCGGTAGTGGCATGCAAGTTCGGATTTTTTAGTGAAAGGAGAGCTCCAACAGATGCAGACTTACGAGGCCTTGAGCGCCACTGCAATGATCCGAACCTTCACTAGTGAGGATGAGGAGGCCAGAGGGGATGATGAACTCTCCACAAGATTTCATGTTATGCCTCAAAGCGTCTGCGCTCATAACAAAGTGCAACAAAAAGGAGGATAGTTGGTCAAAACAAAACACGGCTCATCTCTTTTCCTTAGTCTGGCAATGTCAATAGAGCCCAAAATGATGGATGAAGGCCGATCTAGCACCAAAAACAAGAGAATTCCATGCTGCAATCAAAGAGGAGCAGCCGGCAGTGGTGATTACTGCAAAAATTCTCAACAGATACGAAAGTCGGCCTGACCACATACGACGGCATGAATGATGACATCATGAATTGCAGCAGTCTCCATTTACATCAAGGAACTGTAGTAGTTGAGTACACATTACACATTCGTAGCAATGGGAGACCGACAAAGTCAAGGGAGCTAATTCTGGATATTCCTAAGAGGCAGCTGACTTTGCTACTGAGTTGGGACTGGAATAGGTAAGCTCACAATATCTGACCTGAAGCAGCCCTTTTTTTTCTAATCAGCACAAAAAACAACTAGAAGGGGCATCCAGGAGATCAAGTGAAGAAAAAGGAGGAACTGAAGGCCAATGCAGTAGCTCTGTTCTCCCATGTCTTTCATGTCGAACCTGCCAGCAGGGAACTGAATCACATTGTCCATAAGAGTCTTGGAGTCAGAGGCAATGAGTAGATCATCAACATAGAGCAAGATGATAACCTGGCTTGCCACNGCGACTCGTCAACTTTACGGGGCAATCCTCCATTTTAGGATCCGAGCAATTGTCGAGTCGCCAGATCCGCCGGAGCGGAGTCTTCACTTTCTGGCGGCTCGTCAGCGCCTCCCGGCGCCGCACTTGGGCATGCGGAGGGGCAATTTTTTCAACAGGTCAAAACAAAACACGGCTCATCTCTTTTCCTTAGTCTGGCAATGTCAATAGAGCCCAAAATGATGGATGAAGGCCGATCTAGCACCAAAAACAAGAGAATTCCATGCTGCAATCAAAGAGGAGCAGCCGGCAGTGGTGATTGCTGCAAAAACTCTCAACAGATACGAAAGTCGGCCTGACCACATACGACGGCATGAATGATGACGTCATGAATTACAGCAGTCTCCATTTACATCAAGGAACTGTAGTAGTTGAGTACACATTACACATTCGTAGCAATGGGAGACCGACAAAGTCAAGGGAGCTAATTCTGGATAGTCCTAAGGGGCAGCTTACTTTGCTACTGAGTTGGGACTGGAATAGGTAAGCTCACAATATCTGACCTGAAGCAGCCCTTTTTTTCTAATCAGCACAAAAAACAACTAGAAGGGGCATCCAGGAGATCAAGTGAAGAAAAAGGAGGAACTGAAGGCCAATGCAGTAGCTCTGTTCTCCCATGTCTTTCATGTCGAACCTGCCAGCAGGGAACTGAATCACATTGTCCATAAGAGTCTTGGAGTCAGAGGCAATGAGTAGATCATCAACATAGAGCAAGATGATAACCTGGCTTGCCACTTTCATGTGCTCATAGACTGTATGATCAGCTTCACTGTGCACAAAGCCAAGATCAGACAGCTGCTCATCCATGCTTGTGGTGCTTGCTTCAGGCCGTAGAAGGCCTTGCTAAGCTTGTATACCAAATCCCCATTTCCCTCCACCACATATCCCTCTGGCTGCTCCATGTACACATCCTCCTTGAAGTCACCATTCAGCAATGCACACGTCATATCCATTTGGTGCACCTTCCACTCCATAGCAACAGCAAGCGTGATGATCACTCAGATGGATGGGAACTTTGCGATATGTACAAAAGTCTCTTTTTAATCCACATCCTCATATGTGCATACCCCTTTGCAACCAGGTGTGCATTGTGTCACGAATGTTGTGCTGGCCTGCTCTGATCTACCACAAGTGTGCACGGCTGCTTAGTGCAAAGAGACATCCAAGAGAGGTGCGTGCTTTGGGTCCCCACAACCAAGGGAGCATAATCATGGCAGAATGCGGGTTGCGAACATTGAGAAAGGCTTAAGACCATTAATGGTGAGTTTTTTTGGTAAGATTCCATCAGATTCTTATCGCCTGTGATCTGAACTTTCCAACACATCCAAACACGCCCAAAATGGATCAGTAGAGCACCTGCTATGGCCATTGGAGTAACCCATGTTGGAAACACCCACCATGCCCATGAACGGGAGTGACGCGAGGCGCTTTGACAATGGCCTGTCAGAGCACCCTTCCTGGCCCTCCAATGTGGGGGGAGGCTCGCCCTGGTCCAAAATTTCAGGATGGAATCCGTGTGATGCGGTCATGGCGTTTGTTTGATTGCCTCTAGTGGTTTACTTCTTCTGTTTTGGGCGAATCTGAGACTGAGCGTGAGCGTTCTGGTCGCCTCACGCTATGTGAGCAGGCAATTAGAAACAGTCACGTTTGCAAAGGGAATAACACGATTTTGCATTTTTTGTACAAAGACACGATCACAAAATTTATAGGTCTATTCATGAGCTTTCCAACGCACCAAACCGTGCGCGATTCGCCCAAGCGTAGCCCAAGTTTCGTTTGCCGGAGCACGGGTCTGACCCACCACAGAAGCCTGACGCCGCCACTCGCCGTGGAGCCTTCCTTCACGTGCGAAGCGCCTTTCCCAAGGCGCAGATCCCATTGCACATGGTGTGGAGGTACCCTGCACTGTTTCCACGCACTCTCTCCACTTTTGGGTCACGTTTGGTGATGGGGTGTGACGAGGTTCGAATCCTGTCCGCGGACCTGCAGTCAGAATTTTGACAAAGTCTCGGAGTAACTAAACGTAATACTGAGTTTCGGACGCCGAGCCATGATTTTTGCTAAGTCCCCCAGTAACAACCTGCACTACAGGATCAGGTGGATCATCCGCCGGACGCCTCGGCAGGCCTGTCGGAGCAATTTCTCCAGATGGTGTTTTTGTTGCTCTGTCCAGTCGATTATCAACCGGATTTCGAGTCGCAGCCGGCTCCCAGAGCTGCTGCGCATACCCCAACTTTGGAAGGCCATATCTTCGTAGATACTTGTCCGATTCTAGTGAAACAACTTCCACCGGATTCAACAACTCGTCAAATTTACAGGTTTGTCCTCCATTTGAGGATTTAAGCAACAACATAGTCGCCAGATCCACCGCCGCGGAGTTTTCACTTTCTGGCGGCTCGTCGGTGCCTCCCGGCGCCGCACGAGGGCATGCTGAGGGGCAATTTTTTCAACTTTCTCCCCCTTGCACCTGCCATGCCCGCTGCTCTTGCTTGCTCTCACTCAGGTTTTGCTGGGCCCTCCAGCCTATCATAGCTGGTCATCCCAAGTCCGGCCACGCTCATCGCGTGCCAGTTCGTGGGTTGCGCTTTGGTCAAGCAATCCGCAAGCATGTTGTGTGTGCTGTAGTGCTGCAGCACCACCTGCCCCTTCTCGATCATGTCCCATGTGTAGTGGTAACGGACATCGATGTGCTTTGTCCTTCTGTGTTGTGTCGGGTTTTTGGTTAGCGAGATGGAGCCGGTGTTGTCCTCTTGCACCACCGTAGCCTCCTGCTGCCGCACGCTCAGCTCCCCTAGCAACTTGCGGAGCCACACCGCCTCATTCACCAACTCAACCAGCGCGATGTACTCAACTTCCACTTTGGAGGTGGCAGCGCAGTCCTGCTTCCTGCTGCACCACGAGACCGCTGCACTAGCGAGGGAGAACAAGTAGCCAGATGTGGACTTCCGCTTGTCCACATCTCCAGCGTAGTCTGCATGCGTGTAGCAGACCAGGCGCAAAGGGTCCGCCTGCCCTTTGCCGTTGCACCTGAGGGGCGCGTGCTGCGTCGCCTGCAGGTAGCGAAGGATGCGCTTGACCGCGTGCCAGTGTAGTGGCCCTGGATCGGCCATGTACTTGCTCACTTGGCCCACCACGTAGGCCAGGTCTGGTCGAGTCGCCACCATGGCGTACGTAAGGCTGCCCACCGCCGATTGGTAGGGCACACCTACCATATCCTCCCGCTCTTCTTTTGTTTGCGGTGCCATTGCCGTACTCACTTCACAGGTTGTGGAGACCGGAGTACAGACTGGTTTGCATTCCTCCAATTCATACCGCTTCTACACCTCGGCCACGTATTTGGCTTGTCCCAGCCCAAGCATGCACGCCCTTGGGTTCCGCGTAATGCTCATCCCAAGGTAGAACTCCAGCTCCCCCATGTCCGACATCTGGAACCTGCTGCTCAGTTCTTCTTTCAGCTACTGTAGGCTTGGTAGGCCTGAGGAGCACAAGATCAGATTGTCCATGTAGAGTGCAACAATGTGATGGAGCTTTTTTTAGCACCACACGTACACGCTATGATCTGCCTCACAGCGCTTGAAGGCGAGGAGTGCCACGAAGCTGTCCATCTGTCGGTACCAGCATTGAGGAGATTGTTGTAGCCCGTACAAGGACTTGTGCAGCTTGCACACCTTGCCCTTTGGCGCCTCTACCCCCTCCGGCACCTCTATTTAGATTTCCTTGTCGATGATGTCATTGAGGAAGGCCATCTTTACGTCCATCTGGTGGAGCTCCATGTCCTTCGCGGCTGCCACCGCAAGGATTGCCCAGACACTTGTGAACTTGGCGACGGGGGCAAACGTCTCTTCGTAGTGCTTGCCCTTACGCTGTGTGTATCCCTTTGCCACGAGCCGCGCCTTGTACTTGTTAACCACCTCTACTTTATGAACTTGGTCTTGAAGACCCACTTGAAGCCGATGACCTTGGCGTCTTTCGGCATGTCAACCAGCTGCCACATGTCGTTTTCAGTAATGGACACCAGCTCTGACATGATGGCGGTGTCCCACTGCTTCCCCTCGGGTCACGCAAGAGCCTCTTGCATGGTCTTCGGCTCCGTTGCTGCAGCCAGCATGCACCGCGTCATGCCAATCCATCGATCGGTGCCTGCGTCGAAATCCTTTCCCACACTCCGCTGCCTCCCGCTGCGGCGCGACAGTTTTGATGGCGTCTCGTTGCTCTGCTACAAACCTTCCGACTCTACCCGCTCTGTTGAATCATCAAACGGATGGCTCCCTAAAGATCTCTCCCACTCCGGTGAACCATCAACCAGATGGGCGGCGTGTTTGGAGGATTTTTCTCCAACGCTAGACGCGAACTCAGCCGGGATTACGCGCTTTGGCACCCGCGGTGCCTCCTTTGACCGATCATTCCGCCAGATCTCCAGCAAAATTGCATCATCGTCGGAGTCCTCCACATGGGCTGCTGTACCTGCTACACCGCCGCACTCCGATTCCGCATCATCGACCTTCGCGTCCACCGGCTCCTCCTCATATTCAAGGAGCTAAAATCACTCGCCCTGTTTTGGAGTGTTCCCGATGCTCATGTCGTTGGTGCTGCTGTTAAAGCTCTGCTGCTCGTTGAACAAGATATCACAGCTGCGGATGATCTCTTGCGTGCACGGGTCCTAGAGCGGATATACCTTTTGCGCACTCTCGTAGCCGAGGAACAAGCACGGCTTCACCTGTGGTTCCAGCTTGCTGTCGCGTCATTGTGCCGCCTGCACCATCGCATGCGCCTTGCACTCAAACACCTTCTGCTGCGCCACGTTTGGCTTGCGCCCGCTCCAAACCTCATGCGGCGTCTTCCAGCCGCCCGTGCCCCTCAGCACCGATGTTGGGGTGAGGTTGATGGTGTAGTTCACTGTACGCACAGCCCCTGCCCAGAACCCTCACGGCAATCCTGCATCCACAAGCATGGTCCGCACCATGTTGAGCAACGTCTGGTTCGCCCGCTCTGCCACTCCATTGGACTGTGGCGAGAACGGCATAGTGGGTTCGCACTTGATGCTCTGCTGCTTCATCCACCCGCTATAGCCCATGTACTCTCCTCCATAGTCACTGCGTAGCGCTCTGACCGTTTGGCCATTCTGCCTTTCCACCGCTGCGACGTACTGCTTCAGCCGGTCCAAGACCTTGCCTTTCTGCTTCATGAAGTACACATAGAGTTTTATGCTGCAGTCTTCAATGAAGATGACGAAGTATCACAAGCAGCTGTTTGACAGCGTTTTGAACGGTCCACACACGTCACTGTGCACGACCTCCAGCAGGTCCTTCGTGAGAGCCTCGTTCTCGTTGAACGGCTTGCACCACGCCTTGCCCAAAATGCAAGGCGCACACTTTTTGTGTGTTGCTGCATCTGCTGCCGCGTTTACACCGTCGATAACGAGGCCGCGCACCATGCTACGCTTTGCCATCTCCTTATAGTTGCACGCGCCGAATGACCCAACCGTCGGTATTGGAGCTCCAGGTCAGGAATTCATCCCTTGGCCATGTTGACGACGCGCTCCTGCGATTCCGCTACGTCCAATGCCGCGGGGACCACCGTGGTCTCCACGATGTAGAGACCGTCCTCGCGCTTTGCCTCCAGCACGACCTCGCTGTCGCCGTCAGTTAGCACCACTGCGCCTTTCATGCGAAAGAGTACCTCATACCCCTTGTCCGTCAAGCAGCTGGCACTCAAAATGTCAGCCAGCCTGGGGACGTGCTGTACATCATGGATTGTGCGCAGCTCCTTCTTACCGCCCACCACGACTTCCACCTCCAAGTGGCCTTGGCTGGCCGCCGGCTGGACTTTCTGGTTTGCGAGCAAAATCAACTTGGATGAATTCTCCGACGTTCTTGACTTGGGTGTGCTCCTCGGCCCCAGAATCCAGGCACTGTTTGTTGGTCTCCTTAAGGAAGTGGTTCTTGTTTCCATTGAGGAGCGACTAGCCCTTGCTGTTTTTGTCACTGGTCTTCACCTCCTTCGGGCACTCACGGGCCCAATGGCCCTCCTTGCCGCACTTGCGACACACACCTTTCTTGGCTCCCTTCTTGCCGCCGCCCTTTTCGCCGCTTCCTTTGCCTCCACTTCTGCCACCACGTGTTTTGGTGACGAGGGTCGATGGGGAAGACGGGGACTCCCAGCAGCTCCGTCATTGCGCCTCGCTGAGGATGTACTCTGCGACCATGCCATAGGTGAGCTTGTCCTCTGACCATCCTCCAAGGATGGTGATAAGTGGACCCCAACTGTCAGGTAGGGCAATGAGGACGGCCATGGCCTACAGCTGCATGTCGATCTTCCACCCCACGTTGTTGCATTGTTAGGAAAGAGACTCCATCTGCTACATGGCGGAGATGACATCATCTCCCTTCTTGATTCTCAGTGTGAGGAGCCGACTGATTGCGAAGATGCTGTTCACGAGCGACTTGGATTGGTGGATGACATAGAGCTTTTGCCAAGCTTCAACTGCTAGCTTGCAGCCTAGGAAGTAGCCCCAGTGCGACTTGGCTGTCTCGGACACCAAGAATATGAGTGCCTCCGTCTTCTTGTTTTCAAAGGCCTGCTTCTTTGTGTCTGCAGCAGTCGCCTCTACGAGCACCTCCTTTCCCAACATGACGTCCAGCAGCCCCTTATGCCATAGGTGCAACTCGAATTGCCACCTCCATAGGGCGAAGCCTGGGCCGCGCGCATACTTCTAAATGGACTGCGTCTCACTCTGCGCCATGTGCACAGCTGCTTCTCCAACGAGTTCTTCGAACTTCACGAGGACGTCCAAGATGATGATCCTGTGCGCTGTGCAAGATGTGAACGGTTGAGGCACTCAAACATGTGGGCCCATAATCCTTTGTCAGGATGGAGTCTGCATGATGCGGTCCCGACATTTTTCTGATCGCCTCTGGTGGTTCACTTCTTCTGTTTTGGGCAAATCTGAGACTGAGGGTGAGCCTTCTGGTTGCCTCACGCTATGTGAGCAGGCAATTAGAAACAGTCACGTTTCAGAAGGGAATAACATGCTTTTGATTTTTTTTGTACATGAAAATGATCACAGTATTGATAGGGCTGGTCATGAGCTTTCTAACGCACCAAATTGCGTGTGATTTGGCCAAGCGTAGTCCAAGTTTTGTTTGCCCAAGCATAGGTCTCACCCACCAGAGAAGCCTGACACCGCCACTTGTCGTGGCGCCTTCCTTCACGTGCGAAGCGTCTTTCCCAAGGCGCAGATCCCATTGCACATGGTGTGGGGGTCCCCTGCACTGTTCCCATGCATTCTCCCCACTTTTGGGTCGCGTTTGGTGATGGGGTGTGACGAGGTTGTCGGGGAAACTCTTGCCGCAGATCCGCGAGGAGTTCAATCCGCGAAAAAGCATCCGAGGTATGATGGAAGCCACGCAAGGAACGCTGGCTCCCGCGGTATGCGCGGTCGAGCATGGGGTAGCGCAGAGTCTAACAGCAACGCGGATGGGTAGCATGGGGGGAGGCTTCCGCGGGTTGACATTGTCATCTGCGGCGGCCACCCCACGGCCATATCAAATACTTGTGGCAAATGCTGTGAAAGGGCAGGAATAAGCAGCGGGGAGATCCGCGGTGGGAAAGGAATAAGGGACGAACCGTAGAAGGAGGAATAATCACGGAGTGAATCAAGCAAAGACAGGTAGGACAGCATGCGGACGAGGTAATCAGGGAAGCAACAACAAATGAGTACGGAAATCGGTGCATCAATCACGGAGAGAACACCCGAGGACGCACCGCGGAAGACAAAGATTCAAGGAAGAACACAAAGACCGCGTGTGCAAGCCGCGGATGAAGAAGAAGACTTAGAAGAAATAAGAATGATGTTCCCTGTGTGTGAGGACGAGACCCGCGGTGCGTAGCCGCACCGCGTGGAGTCCAAGTAGGGGGAAAGAGGATGATGTGTGAGGCATGAAACCGCCAGCCTGTAAACACATCACACAGAGTCCAACTAGATAAGACCTAGGCAAGAAGTAGCACAAGTGGTGCCTGCAGTCTGGATTGATCTCAATTGGATGTTCCGCCGGATGATCTACTTTGTTCCTGACTATCAAAGACATCTACTGCTCCCATTTGTACTCTAAGCATTCGGCGTCCCTGCCTTGTGTTGCCTTTGAGGTGATAGCCGTGGACAGGGGGATCAAGTGCGAGAGTGGCCAAAACCCGAGTTGAAGTGAGCTGCCGGCGATGCCCTTGCCTGCACATGGCCACAGAACAGGGTTTTGAGGAGAGGAGCTAGAAGCCACAAGGTGGCGGCTCGCGTGTGGTAGGAAGTGGACCGCGGAGTATCACTTACCGGTGAGGACCTCGTATGCAAGTTCAGACCTGCAATCCGTGAAATTGTTAGTTGCTCTGGGTCAAGACTGTCGATCTGTAGCCAAGCAAGCCCCTGACAAGCCGTGAGTGCTGTGGTCATGCAAGAGTACGCGGATAGTGCAAAACAGAGCAGGCGCGGAGAGAGTTAAGGACGCGGCAGAATTGGGGATATCAGTGTCATGGTGCGGTGAGCGTGGACAGTTCCTTGCTCTTTGCTTAGCAGAACGGCACGTATCCTTCAGAATCAGTCGTTGATGTCGGCAGTAAGCTTTATGCACCAGGACCTCAGGCGACGACAACAACAGTCATCAGTGCGGTGCTTCCTGCCGCGCAGACCCATCACCTACGCAGGAAGCCGGGACTCCTCTCCTGTGTTGTCATGTACCCCAGTCAGCTCCTCACCAGGCTCTGATCCGCTCGTTCAACACCGACGGGTGACCGAGTGGCTTGAACCGCTGCACTGGCGTCATATCATGGATGCTCTGGGCAAGCATGTAGAAGTGGAGACCATCTCTAGCCATGGCAGCCGCGGATCCGGCCAGTCCCAACACGAATCGGAGGGGCACGATGCAATGGTCATGACACCGCCATGGTTCTCTGATACCCCACTATCGTTAGAGCAGCCAACTGTTAGTGGAGAAATCGGAGTCTACTGCGGACTGGTCTACGGACGCTGTGGCAGGGAGCAGCCAACAGAAGCAGCCAACCCACTGCAGCAGCACTCCCCATCTATGATGCATCCGCTGCTCAAGGTGGTGCAGCCTGTGGAACAACATGGATCCTAGGAATCCTCCACGCCAGGCGAGCAGCAGCTAGTGGCCCAAAAGCAGCTGCGGATCGACACCATCCCAGTGGGGAGCACGGCTTCCGCGTAGAACGGGCAACTGGGGATGGACCCGCCACAACAGTTTGTCAGACCAGGGCAAGTGGATGGATTGGCACAAACTCCAGTGCTGGGTCTGCAGCAGACGCTGATGCACCCACAGCAACAAAACCTGGGAACCACGCAAGCAGGACCATCGGCACCCTCTCTGGCCCAGGGTTCCGCGCAAACAATGCACTAGCAGCAGGCTCCCCAAGTGCCCCTGCCCGCCGGAACGATGCCGATGGGAGCTGTAGTCCCACCGGCAGCAGCAATGACCCAGCCATTTGTGTATCAGCCGCCGCCATATGGGGGAGCAGCGTAGGCGGGGATGACGCCGCAGCCACTTGCGGGGGAAAATCTAGCAATGGGTGCACCACGGTAGCAGATAAACCCACCAGAGGTATTGATGGGTGCTGCGCCGGCAGGAACCCTGATGCTCGCGATAGGCATACCGCGGACCAGCTACCAGCCGCAACAGGTGACAGCACCGACACAGAGAGGAACCGCGGTGCAGCACCCTGTGATGGTACCGCATCGAACACAAGGGATGCAGTCTTTTGGGGGCCTCGCCCACGGGGGTGCCACGACTCAGCCTCATGGGGTCCAACCACTGATGCAGCAGCAGCAGTAGCTGCATGGAGGTATGACGTCGATGCACCGTTTAGCAACAGTTTCACACCCGTGGCCAACTCCGCAGCAGCAGCTGATGAGCATCATGCAAGTGGGATTGGTTCAGCAGTCTTTCGTGCCCGGCACGCATCCACCGCTGCCCCAAGGGGCACCGCCAACACCTCAATACTCCGCACCAGCCTACCAGCAGCTTCATCTACCGCTGCTAACCGAAACCATGCCAGCCGGTGTGAGTCTTCAGGTACCACCACTGATGCTGCAAATTCCGCTGGTGCCACAAAGCCACCCGCACCCACCATTCTGCGGATGACGGGGGGACAGCACCCCGCAGGAACGAACAACGGTCCATCCCCTCCCGGTGGCACCAGCCGCGGCTACCTGTACTGATGTGGTCCCCACCACATAGGCCTATTGGATGCCTCAGCTAATGACACTGCAGACACAGGGACCTCCGGCAGTGCCCCTTCGGACGACATTCTTCTCCACACCTTACACCACCTCACTACCAGCTCCTTCCTGGTACATACATCAGTCACACACACACCCAGGCTCTCACATGACCGCGGGGCCACCTTCGGTGCAACCCCACCATTTTGGATACTCTGCGACCAAGCCTGCCAATCTTCACCCTCCACTTGCTGTGACTGCATTGACGACTAACCGCAGTACTATACCTTAGTTGCAGTACATTCGCTCCAAGCCCGCAAATCTGCCGCGGCTGGACACCTTCAAGGGTGCCCCTGAGGAGGACCCCTGGATCTGGCTGAAGCACATCACACTCTATGCCAGCATCGGCCGGATCCCACCTGATCTCTGCAATGCTACTGCGGAACTTCACCTTCAAGGAGTTGCTGCGGACTGGTACAATGCACAAGCGCCCTTTCCATCCTTCAAGGACTTTGGCAACGCTTTGATTGAATGTTTCAAGCACCTGACAAAGGAAGAGGGCCTGCGGAAGATCAAGAGGAGGTCATGCGCAAGGATGACAACATCCGCAGATTCCTGGACAAGTTTGTCACCTGGGCTTCTGTGGCCAAGAATTCTCAAGGAGAAGGCCTTTCACTGTGGGTTCTCCTATAGAACCTGATCCGCACGCTCCCCGACGAGGTCAGCATTCTTATGATCGCTGATCGCTACCACTCTCTCCAGGATGCGGTGCAAGATGCCACAACCATATCCACTCGTCAGCAATCTACTCGCCAGCATCAGGGTGGAGAGACCCACGCACCGCCCGCCTCACAAAGCCAGCTTCCGCCTCACAAAGCCAGCTTCCGCCACAAAACCCAAGGAGCCAGGAGCACCTTGCCCAAGATTTCCCTTGTCGCCGCCAAGCAGCTCCGCGCCTAGACCCTGTCTAACCAGATCCCATGGTCCAGGAATGGCATCAGTATTACAACTAGACATGGCCTGGCCAACAGCAACAACAGCAGCAAGGCGGTAAGGGAACAGGCCAGGGCATCTTGCCAAACCCACCACCGAATCCCACGGCCAGTGCCCGGAATGTCAAATTGGGAATGCCCATGGCGGAGCATGAGACTACAAAGGTAGCCCCCACCCCTGAGGAGACGAAACTCATCACATGCGCTTGTCGGCTCAAACTCCACGGATGGGATCTGCAGGAAGCCGCACAAGTCCAGAGCGACCTGCGGTGGAAGGCAGAAGCTATGGAGGCCCGGCTATAGGATGCCGTTGCGGCCTGTTCTGTGCAACCCCCTGAGAAGTGCCGCACCGCAGACCTTGCATGAGAGGAGAATCCAGCTGTCATAACTACCCTGATTGCTCCTCGGACTACCCCCATCACTGCGGCAGACCGCATGAACCCTGTGGAAAAGCTCTTCACCACTCCCATCGAATCCGTGAACTTCTTTGACTTCCTTCGTCTCCATCCCGTGCTGGCTTCGTGGCTCAAAGATGAATTTACCCGAGCCAACCACTGCCTCCAAGCTGTTGGCATCTCCCTCACATGTACCACACCGACGCATGGTACCCAAAACACGCGACGAGTTGTAGCAGAAGCATCACCTACATTGAACACTGAGGAACTCGAATGGGGCTGGGCACCGCAGTCCCTGGAACCACCCCGCCGCGACGATCGACACTACGAGGTCGCTTGTTGTGTGGTGTGGATCAGTGGACGGAAGTTCCTGGTGATCATTGACACTAGGGCCACCCATACCACGGTTGCCTTCCGCGTCCTGTGTGTGATCGGATGGGCGGATCGCATCCTCCCCACACGGCGGCTATTCAGCAACGCCGCCGGCGGAGTGGACTACGGGGATGGAGAAACACAAGGGATACCCTTGCAAGTGGGCTCCCTCCACGAGCCAGTGGACGTCCAGGTCACCCAGGCCTGTACCTATGACGTCCTCCTTGGAATGGACTACCTCCTTCTGCGACAGGCCAACGTGCTGTTCTCCCTTGGCTTCATGTAGCTCATGTCCGTGATCGGCTCCAAAGAGTATGCCCTGGTCACCGTCAGGGACCGGGTGACTATGCCCATCGCCGGCTGCGTGCCCTTCTCCCTCTTTGATGCTGCACAAGAGGATTCACAGACTCGTCCCCAGCAGGCTCCCGCACCTAAGGGAGCCACGCTGGATGCAGAGCTCGTGCCGGCCGCGGAATGGCAACAGTTGACCATGGACTCGGCAATACCAGGCGAACAGAACAACCTTCTTGGGTTATGGCAGCGGGGGGAACAGGTATTTGACAAAGGTTTGTCCCTGGATGAGGAAGAGGAATTCTACCCCATCCGCACCTAGTCTCTGCCACCGTCCCCTTGCTGGGACCACATACTGCACCCCCGCCTCTCTCCTCCGGAAAAACAGGACTTTTGCGATCTGCTGGACTCTTTTGCGGACCTCTTCGCCGGATCACCAACAGACCTCGGAGCTGTTGATGCCTTCCATGTCATCTCCACCGGAACAGCTTCCCCCACCAAGCAGAAGGTTTGCCGCATACTCCCAGACCAAGAACAAACTATCACCGAGGGTCTTGCGGAATTAAAAGCGCAAGGAGTGATCGTCCCCATAGTGAGCCCCTGGCGCGCCAAAGTAGTGCTTGTCGGCAAGCTTGACGGATCCAAGAGATTTTTCATTCACTTCCGCGACCTCAACCGGGTCACGGAGGAAGACGCCTACCCCATGCCTCTGATCATTGACATTCAGGAACGACAGTAAGGCTGCGCATGGTTTGCAAAGCTCGACGTCAGTGCAGCTTTCCATGCAGTACCCATGCATCCGGATTCAATTGCCAAGACTGCTTTTGTCGCGCCAAAGGGGATTTATTCTTTCACCCGCATGCCCTTTGGCCTCCGCAACGCCAGTGCAACCTTCCAACGCGTCATGGACTCCACCCTCCGCGGTATCCCCAATGTGAGCTGTTACATTGACGACATTATGATCACCGCCCACAGCTTTGCGGAACTCTTCTCCTCACTGACTGTTGTGTTCTCCACCCTCCGCGCTGCTAACCTAAAGTTGAAAGCGGCCAAGTGCTCCATCGGAGTCGCGGAAATGGAATTCGTGGGGTTCCTCATGAGTGCTGAGGGCATCAAAACGGACCCAGAAAAGATCAGTGCAGTCCAGGAGTGGCGCCAGCCCACAACCGCGCCACAGGTTAAGTACTTCCTTGACTTTGTATCCTTTTATCGCAAGTTCGTCCGCGATCATGCACGCATCATCCGCCCCCTGCAGCAGCTTACACACCAAGACGTCCCCTTCGAATGGACCCTAGAGTGTGTCGCAGCATGGGCGGAGATCAAGCATCGGCTGGTGACCGCGCCCATGCTGGAATTCCCCGACTTCAATCTTCCCTTCTCCATTACCACTGACTGGTCGCAGGACGGTCTTGGTGCAATTCTATTGCAAACAATCGAAGAGCCCGTCCAACGGGTTATCGCGTACGCCAGCCGTGCACTCACGGATGGTGAGCAGAGGTACCCCCTGGTGAAGGGCGAGTGCCTGGTAGTCCTCTGGGCTCTTTGGCATTTCCGCGACTACACCGAAAATGGGAAACCTTTAACCGTCCTCATCGACCATCAGGCCTTGCAGTGGCTCCGTACAACACAGAACCACAAAGGCATCTTGGCCAAATGGGCCCTCCTCCTGCAGGGATACAATATGGAGATAAAAAATCAGCCTGCTTTGGCCAATCAGAATGCGGATGCTCTCAGTCGCCTTCCCCGTGAGGCCTGGCCAACCTCCGCGGATCCGCCGGAGGGGCGCACGTGCCCTCCGCTCCAACATTCCCCATCCACCGATGTCGAACCCCCGTGGGAAGGTGTTGCTT
>SZWC01005875.1:100696-110785 GCA_023375785.1 Penium margaritaceum
CTCGTCCTCGGCAGGACATTGCCACAAGTGTGTTGGTATGGCAATCACGAAAGGCGGAGCCTCGCTGGCCTACGACAACAAGACCTTGACACCAGCGTGCGGAGGATGCGAGCAGGACCTGAAAGCGTTCGGCAAGGCCTACGGAATGTGCAGGAATATGTGCCATGTGCGGTGTGGGGAACGAGGAAAAGAGGGCATTTGGACCTACAACAGCTGTTACAACAAGGTGCGGAGGAGAAAATGGAAGTTCCCCAACCAACGTTCCTGCAACAAAGACAACTGCATGGGCCAACTCAGAGGGACGGTTTTCCGTTGTGAGCACTGCGGAGGTCTCGCCCATGACTCGTCCACCGAGGAAGTGGGGTGGAGCAAGGAGGGCAAGAAAATCTACCGCTGCTTGAGCTGCAAGAAATATGAGCGAGTGCCACACTGCTCCTCATGCAAGAAGCTGGTAAAGACACCTATCATAAAGGCGTGGTGTGAGGGATGCAGGCTCTTTGTCCACCACAGCTACGCGGGAATATTCCAGCGGAAGGTAGGAGGTGTGGAGAAATACTACAGACCCTGCCAGGAGCAGAACCGCCCCAGGCCCCGCAGACAGTTAACGCGCCTGACTCGCTGAGAGACTCTGGGGTATAGTCTTGCGAAGAGGGGGGGTTGGGGGCATCAGTGTCAGGCAAACTCCTGCCGCAGATCCGCAAGGAGGCCAATCCGCGGAAAAGCATCCGGGGCATGATGGAAGCCGCGCAAGGAACGCTGGCTCCTGCGGTATGCGCGGTAGAGCATGGGGTAGCGCGGAGTCTAACAGCAACGCGGATGGGTAGCACGGGGGGAGGCTGCCGCAGGTTGACATTGTCATCTGCAATAGCCACCCCACGGCCATATCAAATACTTGTGGCAAAAGTTGTAAATGGGCGGGAAGAAGCAGTGGGAAGATCCGCGGTGGGAAAGGAATAAGGGACGAACCGAAGAAGGAGGAGTAATCACGGAGTAAATCAAGCAAAGACAGGCAGGGCAGCAGGCGGATGAGGTAATCTGGGAAGCAACAACCAATCAGCATGGAAATCGGCGCATCAATCACGGAGAGAACACCCATGGACGCACCGCGAAAGACGAAGATTCAAGGAAGGACATGAAGACCACGTGTGCGAGCCACGGATGAAGAAGAAGACTTAGAAGAAATAAGAATGATGTTCCCCGTGTGTGAGGACAAGACCCGCAGTGCGTAGCGGCACCGCGTGGAGTCCAAGTAGGGGGAAAGAGGATGATATGAGAGGGATGAAACCGCGGGCGTGTAAACACGTCGCGCGGAGTCCAACTAGATAAGACCTAGGTAAGATGTAGCACAAGTGGTGCCTGCAGTCTGAATTGATCTCAATTGGATGTTCCGCCAGATGATGTACTTTGTTCCTGACTATCAAAGACATCTACCATTCCCATCTGTACAGATGGGAGTGGTAGACGTCCCTGCCTTGTATTGCTTTTGAGGTGATAGCCGCGGACAGCGGGATCAAGTGCGAGAGTGGCCAAAACCCGAGTTGAACTGAGCTGCCGGCGGTGCCCTTACGTGCACACGGCCGCGGAACGGGGTTCCAGGGAGAGGAGCTGGAAGCCACAAGGTGGCGGCTTGCGTGTGGCAGGAAGTGGACCACGGAGTATCACTTACCGGTGAGGACCTCGCGTGTAAGTTCAGACCTGCAATCTGCGGAATTGTTAGGTGCTCTGGGTCAGGACTGTAGATCTGTAGCCAAGCAAGCCCCAGACATGCCATGAGTGCTGTGGTCGTGCAAGAGTCCGTGGTTAGCGCGGAACAAAGCAGGCGTGGATAGAGTTAAGGACGTGGAAAAATTGGCGGTTCGGAACCTGTCCGCGGACCTGCAGTCAGACTTTTGATGAAGTTCCCAAGTAACAAAACGTACTACTGAGTTTCGAACGCCGAGCCATGATTTCGGCCAAGTCCCTCAGAGACCACCTGCACTACAAGATCAGGTGGATCATCAACCGGGCGCCTCGACAGGCCTATCGGAGCAATTTCTCCAGATGGTATCTTTGTTACTCGGTCTGGTCGATTATCGACTGGATTTTGAGTTGCAGCCGGCTCCCACAGCCGCTGTGCATACCCCAACTTTGGAAGGCCATATCTTCCTCGATACTTGTCCGATTCCAGTGAAACAACTTCCACCGGATTCAGCGACTTGTCCAATTTATGGGTCGGTCCTTTTTTTTTAGGATTTGAGCTATCCTTGAGTCTCCAGATCCGCCAGCGCCGAGTTTCCAATTTCTGGCGGCTCATCGGCGCCTCCCGGTGCCGCACAAGGGCATGATGAGGGGCAATTGTTTCAACACAAAAGACCTCCTAAATCCCTTCCTTTTTTCCCATGTGCCTTTGGAGCTCATTGAAGTCAAGACCAGACCACTGGTGGTGGAAGTATCCCATCACCAATGATAGACTCCCAAATTCCACCCACCTACTATCCAAACTTTGGATGGGGCTAACTTTCTGAATGCTCAACTAAAACGAGAAACTGAAAGCTTCCAACCACATGGCAAAATCCAAGGAGTTCAAATATGGAACTAGATCAGACATGCAAACACTTCCTAGTAGTTGGACCAGGAAAACGGCAAACGGCATCCATTGCAGGAGCACTTTTTGACAATCTCTCTAGTGCACCTTCCATTCCAGATGCGTCATGCTCACTCTCACTCATCCACTCCTGCACCTTCAAGTCCTTCACAGCTTGTCAACCCAAGTCCTGCAAGGCTGATGACATGCCAATCTAGGGGCTGCACCTTGGTCAAGTAGTCTACGAGCATGTGCTTCATGCTGCAATGTTTCAACACAACCTTTCCCTTCTCTACCATGTCACACGCGTAGTGGTAGTGCAAGTTGATGTGGTTCGTCCTCCTGTGCTACGTCAGGTTTTTGGTTTGCAAGATAGAGCCGGTGTCATCCTTTTGAACCACCCTAGGCTCTTGCTGTAACATTCCTAGCTCCCTCAGAAATCTGCGGAGCCACACTGCTTCCTTGACCACCTCGGCCAGAGCGATGTACTGTGCCTCAACTATGGAGGTGGCAATGCAGACTTGCTTCCTGCTGCACCATGAGACCGATGCACTTGCAAGGAAGAAAACATAGCCAGAAGTGGACCTCCTCTTGGTGAGATCACCGGCGTAGTCCGTATCAGTATAGCAAACCAGCCGCAAGGGGTCTGACCTCCCATTTCTGTCGTACTTCAAGCGCGCGTGGCAAGTTGCCTACAAGTACCGGAGGTTGCGCTTCACGACCATCCAATGTAGTGGCCCATGGTTGGCCACGTACCTGCTCACCTGACCCACTGCGTAGGCCAAGTCCGGCCGAGTCGCAACCATGGCATACATCAGGTTGAAAAAACTGGCAAGGCACCTCCGCATTATCCTCCTCCTTTGCTTCTGGTGCCATCTCCGTACTCAGCTCACAGCTAATGGAGACAGGACTGCCCACTGGTTTGCATTCCTCCATGCCGTACCACTTTAGGATCTTGGCCAAGTGTTTGTCATGCCCCAGCTCAAGCGTGCGTGCCCTCAAATTTTGCATGATGCTCATCCTGAGGTAGTACTCCCCCATGTCCGTCATCTTAGATCTTCTACTTAGCTTCTCCTTGAGCTGCTACAAAGTTGCAAGATTTGATGAACACAAGATCAAATCGTCCACATAGAGTGTGTCAATCTGATGGAGCCCCTTGCTGCACCACACATATACTCTATGGTCTGATTCACAACGCTTGAAGCCGAGCTCCGCCATGTAGCCATCCATCTGCTTGTACCAGCACCTGGGTACTTGTTTTAGCCCGTACAAGGCCTATCGCAACTTGCACACGTTGCCCACCTGTGCATCCACCCCCTTCGACACCTCAAGGTAGATCTCCTTGTCAAAGATGCCATTCAAGAATGCCATTTTGACAACCATTTGGTGGGTCTCCATGTCCTTTGCGGCTGCCACTTCGAGGATCGTCCGGATGCTTGTGAACTTGACAATGCGTGTGGCAGTCATAGTGTTCGCCTTTCCACTGCGCGTAACTCTTTGTCACCAGCCATGCCCTATACGTCTGCATGTTGCTGTCCTTGGTGAGCTTAACCTTGAACACCCACTTAGAGCTGATCACCTTCACCGCCTTAGGTTGATCCACCAGCTCCCAAAGTGCGGTTCTTAGCAAGGGTCACAAGTTCAAGTTTTATTCCTTCATCCCACTGCTGCCTGTCAGGTCGTATAAGCGCCTCTTGTACGGTTCTTGGATCTGTTGCGGCTGCCATCATGCACCGCTTCATGCCAACCCAGCGGCCTGTGCTTGCGTTGTACCACTTTGTTGCATTCCGCTGCCTTCGTCTGCGATGTGGTAACCTTGGCAGCGCTGGCTGCTGCTCCCGTTGCTGCCCAGCTGCAACGTTGTCCTGGGCCATGGGATCCTCCACGTCAGCTGCTGTTTCCTGCGCTCCAGCGGAACCTACACCTGCTGCTTTGCCCTGCTTTGCTCCAGCATCATTGTTCTCTGAAGACCCATCATCGATCTTTACAGCCATTGGCTCCTCCTCACACTCAAGGAGTTGGAACTAATCTCCCTTCTTTGGTGAGTGTGCTGTGTCGATGGTGTTGTTGCTGCTACAGTAGCTTTGTTTCTCATCAAATGTGATGCCGCGGTTGGTAATGACGTCCTGCATCCATGGATTAAAGAGACGGTACACCTTGAGCGCACTCTCGCACATGAAGAACACATATGCCTTTGCACGCGCGGAAAGTTTGGAGTCTTTTCTTTGTGCGGCCTGAACCAACGTGTGTGCCTTACACCCAAATGGTTTCAGGTGCGCCATGCTTGGTTTTCATCTGCTCCACGCCTCCTACGGCGTCTTCCCGTTGCCCTTCTCCTTCAGCACTGTCGTTGGGGTTAGGTTGGTGATATAGCACGCTGTGCTCACAGCCTCAGCCTACAGGCTTTGTGGTAAATTTTGCATCTACAAGCATTTTCCGCGCCATTGTGAGTAGCGTCTGATTTGTACGCTTTGCCACACCATTAGATTGAGGCGTGTGCGGAGTGGTCAGCTGCCACTCAATCCCCTGCTCCTTTAGCCACCATTTGCAGCCCACGTACTTGCTGCCATTGTTGCTACGTAGCGCTCTGACCTTGCAACCAGTCTGCCTCTCCACGGCCGTGACATAATTCTGGAGCCTATCCAACAGCTCGCTTTTCCGCTTCATAATATAAACAGATAGTTTTCTGCTGCAATCATCAATGAAGGTGATGAAGTACTGCGTGCCCCCAATGGACCGCGTCCTCATTCGTCCACACACATCACAGTGCACAACCTCAAGCAGGTTCTCAGCCTGCCACTGTCCGTCTTTAAACGGCTTGCGCTTTACCTTGCCCATGATGTAAGGCTCGCACTTGTGCTTTGTAAAATCTGCTGCTGCGTCTGCTGCACCAGTGATGTTGAGGCCGCAAACTATGTCGCGCTTTGCAATCTCCTACACACCTTAGGGCGACAAGTGCCCCAGCCACCGGTGCCACAGCTGTAGGTCTGCTCCACTACCTTTTGTGAGGTTGAAGACGTGTGCTGGCGGATCTGCTGCATTAGCTGCTGAGGGAATGACCATGATCTCAACGATGCAGAGACCTCCCTTGCGCTTTGCTTTGAGCAGGACCTTGCCGCCGCCGTCCATCCTCACGAATGCACCTCTCCTGTGGAAAACCACTTCATACCCCTTGTCTGTCAAGTGTCTTACACTTAAAATGTCAGCCAGGCCAGGGACATGTTGCACGTTTTGGATGACATGCTGCACCTTTTTACCACCAAATACCACCTCCACGTCGACATCACCTTGGCTGGCTGCAGGTTCAACCTTGTCTTTAGCGACCACCATGGACTTGGCGGACTTGGAATAGTTGATGAACCCCACCTTCTCAACTTGAGTATGCTCCTCCACACCCGTGTGAAGGCACCGTTGGTTGGCACACTTCAAGTTGTGGTTCTTTGTGTGGTTGAGGAGTGCCTTCTTGCCTTTGGGGCCTTTGCTGCCGGTCTTTGCCTCCTCCGGACACTCCCTGGCCCAATGACCCTCCTTGCCAAAATCATGGCATGCGCCCTTCTTGGCGCCCATTTTTCCGCCGCCCTTACCACCGCCTTGCTTGCCGCTGCTGCTGCCAACCTGCATTTTAGTGGCCAGGGCAGTTGAGGATGACGGGGTCTCACCACCGCTATGACTGTATACCTCGTTGCTGATGTACTCAGCCGTAGGTGAGTTTATCCTCCTCCCAACCTCCGAATACAGTGATGAGAGGGCTTGAACTGTCAGGTAGAGCCATAAGGAGTGCCATTGCCTGCATCTTCATGTCAATATTTGACCCCAAATCATTGAATTGTGAGGCAAGAGACTCGATCTGCTGCATGGCACAATTGACGTCCTCATCCTCCTCGATCTTCACTGTCAAGAGTCCTTTCATTACGAAGATCTTGTTGGCTAGAGATGTTGATTGGTGGATGGAGCAGAGCTTCTTCCAGGATTTTGCCGCCAAAGTACAGCCATGGATATAGCCCCATTGAGATTCGTGCAGAGCTCACACCAGGAGCATCAACACCTGCGTGTTCTTCTTTGTGAAGGCTGTCTTCTCCTTGTCTGTTGTGCTCGCACATTGAACCTCCATACCCTACATAAGCTTTAGCAGTCTCTTGTGTGCAAGGTGGATCTCAAAATGCCACCACCACAGCCCAAACCCAGGGCCTCCCATGTAATTTTGGATGGGTGAGGACTCTGTGTTCTACGCCATGTTCAATTTCTGCTATGGACAGTCTCAAACTGCAACGGCGAAGTCGCCCGGAGCGACACACCAGTGCGTTGCGGAAGCCGTGAACATCTTGGACAAGCAGATCATGGTTTTGGGCCCATAAACCTTTCTCAGAAATGCTTTCCTGGAGTGCTCTGATCCACCAAAAGTATCCATGGCTGCTTGGTGCAAAGAGACGGCCGAGAGAGGTGTGTGCTTTGGGTCACCACAACACCAAGGAAGCAGAATTCTGGCAGAATGTAGGTTGCTGAAACTGAGAAAGGTTGAAGACCATGAATGATTAGTTGTTTTGAAGAGATTACATATGATTCTTATAGCCTGTTATCTAAGCTTTCCAACGCATCAAAGCACACCCAAAATGGAGCAGTAGAGCCCCTGCTACGGCTGTTGAAGTAACCCATGGTGGATCCTTCCACCATCCCCCCAAATGGGAGTGACGGGAGGCGCTTCGACATTGGCCTGTCGAAGCACCCTTCCTGGCCCTCCAACATAGGGGGAGGCTCGCCCTGGTCCAGGAGAACTTGCACGTCCCTTCCTTTATGGCCCATGTGCCTTTGGAGCTGATTGAAGTCAAATTCAGATCACTGGTGGTGGAATCATCCCGTCATCAATGACGGACACCCAGATTACACCCACCTACCACCCAAACTTCAGATGGGGCTAAATTTCTGAATTCTCAACCAAAACGAGCAACTGAAAACTCAAAATCGCATGGTAAAATCCATAGATTCCAAATCTGGAATCAGATCAGACATCCAACTACTTCCCAGTGGTCGAACCAGGAAAACGGCAAACGACATCCATGGCAGGGGCACTTTTTGACACTTTGTACCAGAGCACCTAACCATCTGCACCACACTTGCGCCTGAATATTCAATGGCACCCGATCACCCAGCTGCCATGTGGAGGTTCCTTGAGGTTCCAGGTGCCATTCTTCATGAGCGCATCATACTCCTCGTCTACTGTGGTGCGCCAATCTGCCGCCTTGGCACTGCGCATGGCTTCGGTGAATGAGGCTCGATCATCAGAAATGGTGAGGAAGAGAAGCTCAAGGTCAGAGGGATCCGTTGGTGGTGGAGTAGTGTACAGGTTTAGCCGCTCCCCTTGTTGCATCTGCTTTTTGTGAGCCTCTCGGACCACCGTAGCTGCTCTCCACTGTCCTTCACACCTTTGTTGAGGCGCGCACACGTTCGTGGAAGCTACTGTGCATTGTTCTGCTGCTCCTCCTTATCATATATGACTTTTGGCTCCTTCTCCTTCACAGATCCATCCACCTCCTTGGCATTGCTGCTATCACCACCATCTTCTTCACCACCCTCGTCTGCTACTATTTCTCCTTCCATCTTGGGTACAAGTGCCGGAGCAAGTGGAACTGTAGAAACATGCCTCAAAGTTCAGCCCTTCACATCCTCTTGAAAGACCACGTCATGGTTGCGGATGATCTTGCTCATGATGAGGTTGAATAGGCGGTATCCCATGGTTTCGTAGCCAAGGAACGCTGCCTTAACCAACCTAGAATCCAGCTTGTTATGGCTGACGACAGGCATGTGCACAAATGCGCCACACCCAAAGAATTTCAGGTGCGCTACTGTTGGTTTACGTCCCGTCCTCCTCCTCCTCCAGTGTCATCAGTGGCACGGCGCATGTGGGACTCCAGTTTTTCAGGTACACGACAGTGTTGAACGCTTCTGCCCAAAAGGTTGGCGAGAGCTCCGCGTCTTGAGGCATGTTGCAGACACACTCCATGAGTGTGCAATTTGCGCGTTCAGCCACACTGTTCAGCTACAGTGTTCCAGTTGGAGTGACCTCGTGTTGGATCCCAGGATGCTTTAGTCGATAATCTAGAACAAGGCGGTGTTGTCGAAGAACTGCACGACCCGGATGGTGGTCACCAATCCACTCTCCCAATCTGTTGTATTCGCAGAAGCGTCCGCCTGCTTTCCTGCTCCCAATCCAGCCACAAGGTCCACCTTCTTCTTCTGGCATTCACACGCCCAATGGTCCGGCCTCTTGCAGTAGTGGCAGTTCCTTTTCTTTTTCCCTCATCCACCATTGCCCTTGATTGGTGCAGCACCAATCCCATGACCACAGTTAGTGATGAGAATGACGTCCAGTCGGCTTCTGCCCTCCACTCCCTTCCGCTGCTCCTCCTTAAACAGCAGGCTTTCCACCACATCGTTAATCAAGGTCATTTTGTACACCATCATATGGGTGTATAGTTAGGTATGATGATATATGAAGGTTACATGAAGTTTCAGACATGGAGTGTTCCTGTTTGGTGAGTGTATGGGGGGAGTGTATGGGGAGATGGGTGACAAATTTGCATTAGTGCATAACATTGTGATTCAGTTGTGTAAGTGAATAGGGGGGAGGGGGGTTGTATGTGGTGAGAGTATGGGGGGAGTGTATGTGGAGAAAGGTACTAAGTGTACACTAGTGTAAAATACTATGATTCATATGGGCAAGTGAGGGTGGGGGGGGGGGGGATGTTCTATTTGGTGAGTGTATGGGGGGAGTGCATGTGGTGATGGGTGCTAAATGTATGCTATTGTATGTTGGTGTGATTCAGATGTACAAGTAAATGTGGAAGGAGAGAGGGGTTGTACGTAAGGGTGCACACCGGTTCGGAATCACCGTTCAGAGAAAAGAACCAGAATTTTGATTCTGGTTCTAGCCTCGGAACCAGAATCGCCATTCCGGTTCCAGAATCGCAATTCTTCTGGGAATCGTGATTCTTTGGCGGTTCCCTGTGAAAGCCCCCGTAACACAAAAAACGGGGGGTTTGGGTCGGATTTCTCCAGTTTGTTTTTTCAGCAAGATGGCTAGAATATCCCTTGATGCTCCGCGGTGTACCAGGAGCACCCATGACACGTCACTGCATGCCAAAATCAGCAAAGCATCCTCCCTCCCCCCTACCCCGTCATTCGTGGATGCGCAAACGCACAAGTTCGTGTGTTTGTGTGTATGGGCGAACCTGCTGTTGACACGAACGCACAAATGCACAAATGCAGAAACACACGCACGTGTTTGGGCTGCAGCGTGCAGCACAAATGGACGAGTTCGTCCGTTTGTGCTGCTGACTAGTGCGCAGCAGCGCACTATTCAGCAACACAAACAATAGGACCCGAGCTATGACTCAGGCTCGATTCCGAGCCTGAACCATAGCTTGGTGCGACACAAGTGAGACCCGCTCGATTCCACCACCGAGTGGAGTCGAGAAGGACTTAGGCATTTTATTTGACTCACTCGTCGTCACTGTCAGCCCCCCCCCCCC
>SZWC01005875.1:122017-132096 GCA_023375785.1 Penium margaritaceum
GGGGGGGGGTCGTCCAGCCGGCCGTGTGTGGGCCACCGCCTCCCTCCATAACTCCTCCCACTCCCCTCGCTGGAACCGGGTTGCTAGGAGCCGGACCCAATCCGCGTCCGTGCCTCGCCTGTACTGTGGCCGCACCCTAAGGATCAGGCTGGGTATCGCCTGGAGCAGTAAGGGACCCGCTGCATCCAGGGGTCTTGCGGCACTCCTAGCCAAGGGGATCCGCATGGCCACCCGGATTGCGTCAACAGCCCCAGCAGGGATCCTCACATACACAAATGGCGGCAGTACCTTTGCGCCACAAAGTCGGTCCCTATCCAGTCCCTCTGCCCATCGCCACAAGCGCTCCCATTGCTGGTCCTCACCCCTCTCCCCCTGTCTACCCTCACTCACACCCGCGTCCATGTGCCCCTCCTCCTGACTCTGCTCGCGCCTCCTCCTAGGCTCCAGCTGTTGTCGGTCTACCGGGTGCTGGCGTGGGTACTGCTGCTGCTGCTGCGGCTGCTGTTGCTCCTGACGATGTCGTGCTGGGTGCTGGCGTGGGTGCTGCTGGGGCTGCTACTGTTGCTGCTCCTGATGTTGTGGCTGCTGCCGGTGCATATGCTCATGTGACTGCTCCTGGTGCTGCTGCTGCGACTGTCGTGGCCCCTGTCCTCTCTACCAGTGTGCCTGCCGCTGGGGCTGGCGCCCCCGCTGGGGCCTCCGCCCCCGCTGGGGCCTCGGCTGCTGTTGGACCCTGTGCTGCTGCTGCTGCTGCTGACCCCCCGGTCGACGCTCGCCCTCTTGCACTCCATCCACTCGCACATGAGGTCCAACCACCTGATGCCTGGGGGGAGGTGGGAGCAGCATCAGCACCCGCTGCTGTCCCTTTGTGCCCTGCCGATGCTCCTACTACCGCTACTGTCGCTTGTCCTGCAAATGCTACTGCCTCTGATCCTCCTGCTCTCTCTACACCGCCGCTCCCCCCCCTCCAATGCCCGGGCCCACTACCTCCCTCCGCCGGCCTCCTCGCCTGCCGGAAGCCCCGCCCTGAGCTCACCTCGTACGAACCACCCCACCTCCTCCGCCCCCTCTATCCTCGGCAGTGCAAGGGGGGGTACCACCTTTGGTGTCCCGTGCTCCTCGCCCCCCATTTATGGACATCGAAAAGCACTCACGGATGAACAGTTGTGCGACTGAGAATGGTCTGTCCATCGCACCCTCTCCCCGGTGCTCTCCTTCTGCTGGGCTCTCTGCTCCTCCCCTGTCCTCCTCAGCCGTGTGACCTGGAGCTGTGTGTCCTGATCCCGTGTCATCCCTCCTTCCAGGTGACCCACTCCCTGGCTCCGTGACCCTCGCCTGTCGCTCCCGCTCCCGTCGTGCCTGAGAATACCGCAGACGACGCTCACGTCGTGCCTCCTACTGTGCCTCCCGCTGTGCTCGCCTCCTATGTAACGCCGCCTGCCACCCCGCCACGCCTAACACCTGCTCTGGGCCAGCGAGACCGCCACCCCTCGCCTGGTGCTCAGCCATCCATGCCTCCCGCTCACGGTGCTCCTCCGTCCGGACGCATGACCTACCTGGACGACCCTCATGCTGCTTCGCTACGGCATCTGCTACTGAGCGGTGTGGGACGCGTAACTGGACGCCATGGACTGCTGCCGCCATGCTAAGCCCCGCGTTTTGTCGGCCCCAATGAGTACGCAGAGCCCATCGGCTCCTCCCCGTGTAACCACACCCCATCCACGGGCAGTGCCACGTGGGTCCCCAACCCGCTGGTACACGACATGGATCAACCGCTCCTCCCCCTCCCCCCCCTGGCCCTGTGGCGCTGGTCTCCTCCACCCTCTCCCTCCTCTCACCCTGGCCTCCTGCTCTGCCCATCTTTCCTCCACCTCCCTGTCCCTCCACCTCCTCCTCTCTCTCCCTCTGTACATCCTCTGCGGGTACCCCTCCTCCGGCAGGGCTGCTACAAGCATGCTGCCCTCGATCGTCTGGGGTCTGCTAGTCCTGTTCCTGCTGTCCCATCAGCCCCTCCTCCATATAATCCCACCTCTCCCTCTGCGGCTCACTGTCTCTCGCAGTGTCCTTACCCTCTCCACTCTCCGTCTCCGCTATCCATCTCTAGGACTTTTTTCCTGTCTGTGTCGTACGCCCTTTAATGGCGCGGGTCTTCATGCGCTGAGGACTCGCGTGAGTCGTCTGTAATGGTAGGCGGCGGATGCTCACCCCGACAGTCGAGGCTCCTGTGGTATCCCCTCCTCCACCAGGGCGTGGATCGTCTCCCCTCCCTCGTCCCGTCGGGTCACCCTCCTCTGCCTTCTCCTCCACCTCGCTCTCCTCCTCCTCCTCCTCGTCCTCCTCCTCCACACCCTCTGGTCGTGTGCTGTCTCTACTACGACGTCCATCTCCATCCTCTCCACCATCGTCACCCCCGTCCCCACCTATGCCGCTCCCCTCTCCCATCCCTCCAGTACTGCTGTCCTCCCCACCCTGACCCTGCTCCGAGGAGCTGCTCTCACCTGATGCCGCCCCTCTGCTATCCTCACCTCGGTCACCCGATCTACCTCCTCCCGTCGCTCCCCCTGCCGCCAGTGCCTCGGATCTCCTCCCCCGGTCCCCACCACGAGTGCACCAGTGGTAGGCGCTGGCCCAAGCACTCCCTGTGCCCCCCTCATGTCCGGTGTCGTCCCAACCACCTGGGTATCTCGAATCGATGCCGGGCCGAGTACTCCCCTCATCTGCACTGATGCTAACCGGGCTCTCTCCTAACGTTGGCGGCGGCACCATCGGCGACGACTCTCTCTGACATTACTCACCGGCTCCGTCCCGGACCCAAGCATGGTGCAGTCTGTAAGACGGGCTCGTATCTCCGCCGTCGAGTCGGCAACCTCGTAATGCTGGATGAGGCCCTCTGTCTCCTGCGTCTCCTCCCCCTGAATCTCTGTGCTCAAGATGATGATCTCATCCCCTCGTGGCCTCGCAGAGGTGTCCTGCTGTCCTGACCCTGTAGGCGCAATCTCCCCACCAGGGGCATCCATCTTTTGGCCCTCAGTCTCCTCTGGCCTGCCCCCACACCCCCTCGGCTCCTCACGTACCTCCATCATCTCCTCTCCTGGTAGGGGCCCTTGAATGGCTACTCTCCCATCACCTGGCCCCGATGTGGCCAGCGGCCCCCGTGAAAAGTCCCGCCGCTCTGCCACCTCCATCGACAGCCCTGCCTGTCAAATCGCCAGAATCCTAGCCTGTACGCTAAGCTCCTCCACCTGGTGATGTAGTCCCACCCATGCCCTCTGGTGCTCTGCTCTCACCACCGCCTCCCGACCCTCCTGACCCTCAAGTGCCGCCCGGAGCATCTAGACCTGGCTCGCTAGACCGTCCACACGCGGGTCCACCGCCAACTGACTATGAGGTCGTCGTGTCAGCTCCTGACGAATGCTCGTCGTCTCCTGCGCTATCGCCACCCCCATATGCTCCCAGTGCTTGTGCAGAGTCGTGAGGTGCCGACCGACATGCTCATCATATGGCAAGAATACTCCTCGGACGCGCTCCCGTAAGTCCTCGTGCGGGGCCCCTACTATCGTCTCCATCTCCTCCCAGATCCGTGTCATGACCTCCTGCCGTAACTATGGGGTCCGAGCTCCCCCGGTCTCGTCCATCGGCTCTGGGACCCTATAGCCACCATAGTCCCTCGAGTGGGTGTCTCCTGGCATCGCCGTCTGTCCCCCCTCTGATGTATCCTCCGCTACCCTGCTCTGCGTCTCAGTACCCACAAAACTGAGTGGGGACTGTGGCTCCACCACCCGATGCATATCCTGGTCACTATCTCTCGGTCTCTCTCTCCCTCCCATCTCTCCCCCGCCGAACGAGGAGGGTGCATGTGGCTGACCCCTCTCCTCCCTGTCTACCATGTCCGTATCTCCACTCTCCCTCTGTCCCTGCTCAACTGGCTCGGATCCTGCCACCTGCTCCCTCTTCTCCACCGGCTCCCGCCCCTCTAGTGCCGCCGGTGTGTCATTCGATTGTTCACACACCTGTACTCTGCTGCCCTCCTCTCGCCCGGCAACTGCCGCCAGTGGTACCTGCTGTCCTGCTATTGGCAGGAGACACTTACGCCGCCCCGCCACTCTGAGATCTGGCTCTATGTCATCAGTGTCGCCCTACGCCAAGTCTCCTCTCTGCGCCCGTCGGGGCCCCTCTATCTCCACTCCGCTCCCGTGGGCCTCACCCGTCAGCTGTGTAATCCCCACCCGCTCTAAGGTGGGCCCCGTCGCTGTCTGCTCTCGTCCTAAAGGGGCTACTCCGTCACTTCCTGGAGGTGGGTGTATACACATCGGCAGTCCCGGTGGTAGAGGTAGGTGTAGTATCTGTCCGTCCTCCAGTCGTCTCCCCCGTGTCCGGGTCTGTGCCAGCAGGGTCCCCGTGCCCCTTTTGGCCGGATGCGCCAAAAGGGACCATCCCAATATCCGGGCCATCCGTCTCCACCGCGTCTGCCCCATCCTCCACTTTCCGCTTCGCCATGGCTGCGTCCATAAGTCGCATGCGCTGGCTGACTCGCCCCCCTGTCGTCTCTACCTTGTTGCCTCCTTCACTCTGCTGCACCAATCTCCGTTTCCCCCTTCCCCACATGCCAGCCGCTCGCAGTCGTGCCGCCGGTGCATCATCTCCTGTGGGTATCTCACGAACCTCCTCGACTAGGACTGGCTGTGGGCGCGACAACTCCTCGATACTGTGGATCACCCTCCCTGGTCGCCTCCTATCGCACAACACTGCCCTCCTCCTGAGAGGACCCCACGTGGACCTCACCTCAAACACTACCTCGACCAGCCGATATCCCTTACACTGGGATCCACTCCTATCGCCACCCTCGGGGGACGAGAAACCATCCCTCGCTCTACGGCACACCGTCAGCTCCCGCCATGGGTATGCTAGGAAAGGGCCCTCCGCCCGGCACCACGGCCCCGAGGGCCTCATCACTATCGCCGCTGCCATGTCTGCTCCCTGGCGTCCTAGACGTCCTGCTGCTCCGCGTTAAAGCCGAAGTCAGCTTTTCCGCCTTAGGTGTACGCTGGGCTGAGAAGAGATGGAGAGAGAGGGGGGGGATAGGAAGGGGGGAGGGGAGAGGTCGGGTACAGGGTCCACGGGGAAGGGGGGGGGGCGGGGAGGGAGGGGGGAGGGGTGCAGGGAGGGATTGGGGGGCCCGTGGAGAAGGGGGGGCCTGAGGGGGGGAGGGGGGGCCCGTGGAAGAGGGGGGGCTGGCAGGGGAGGGGGGGCACGGGAAAGGGAGGGGAGAGGAGGGGGAGGGGGAGGGCCCGCAGGAGAAGGGGGGGCCCGGGGAGGGGGGGAGGGGCGTGGAGGGGGATGGGGGGGCCCGTGGAAAGGGGAGGCCCGAGGGGAAGGGGGGGGACCAGTAGAGGAGGCGGGGCCCGTGGAGGGGGGGGAGGCCCGCAGGGGGGGGGGGCACGGGAAAGGGAGGGGAGAGGAGGGGGAGGGGGAGGGCCCGCAGGAGAAGGGGGGGCCCGGGGAGGGGGGGAGGGGCGTGGAGGGGGATGGGGGGGCCCGTGGAAAGGGGAGGCCCGAGGGGAAGGGGGGGGACCAGTAGAGGAGGCGGGGCCCGTGGAGGGGGGGGAGGCCCGCAGGGGGGGGGGGCACGGGAAAGGGAGGGGAGAGGAGGGGGAGGGGGAGGGCCCGCAGGAGAAGGGGGGGCCCGGGGAGGGGGGGAGGGGCGTGGAGGGGGATGGGGGGGCCCGTGGAAAGGGGAGGCCCGAGGGGAAGGGGGGGGACCAGTAGAGGAGGCGGGGCCCGTGGAGGGGGGGGAGGCCCGCAGGGGGGGGGGGCACGGGAAAGGGAGGGGAGAGGAGGGGGAGGGGGAGGGCCCGCAGGAGAAGGGGGGGCCCGGGGAGGGGGGGAGGGGCGTGGAGGGGGATGGGGGGGCCCGTGGAAAGGGGAGGCCCGAGGGGAAGGGGGGGGACCAGTAGAGGAGGCGGGGCCCGTGGAGGGGGGGGAGGCCCGCAGGGGGGGGGGGCACGGGAAAGGGAGGGGAGAGGAGGGGGAGGGGGAGGGCCCGCAGGAGAAGGGGGGGCCCGGGGAGGGGGGGAGGGGCGTGGAGGGGGATGGGGGGGCCCGTGGAAAGGGGAGGCCCGAGGGGAAGGGGGGGGACCAGTAGAGGAGGCGGGGCCCGTGGAGGGGGGGGAGGCCCGCAGGGGGGGGGGGCACGGGAAAGGGAGGGGAGAGGAGGGGGAGGGGGAGGGCCCGCAGGAGAAGGGGGGGCCCGGGGAGGGGGGGAGGGGCGTGGAGGGGGATGGGGGGGCCCGTGGAAAGGGGAGGCCCGAGGGGAAGGGGGGGGACCAGTAGAGGAGGCGGGGCCCGTGGAGGGGGGGGAGGCCCGCAGGGGGGGGGGGCACGGGAAAGGGAGGGGAGAGGAGGGGGAGGGGGAGGGCCCGCAGGAGAAGGGGGGGCCCGGGGAGGGGGGGAGGGGCGTGGAGGGGGATGGGGGGGCCCGTGGAAAGGGGAGGCCCGAGGGGAAGGGGGGGGACCAGTAGAGGAGGCGGGGCCCGTGGAGGGGGGGGAGGCCCGCAGGGGGGGGGGGCACGGGAAAGGGAGGGGAGAGGAGGGGGAGGGGGAGGGCCCGCAGGAGAAGGGGGGGCCCGGGGAGGGGGGGAGGGGCGTGGAGGGGGATGGGGGGGCCCGTGGAAAGGGGAGGCCCGAGGGGAAGGGGGGGGACCAGTAGAGGAGGCGGGGCCCGTGGAGGGGGGGGAGGCCCGCAGGGGGGGGGGGCACGGGAAAGGGAGGGGAGAGGAGGGGGAGGGGGAGGGCCCGCAGGAGAAGGGGGGGCCCGGGGAGGGGGGGAGGGGCGTGGAGGGGGATGGGGGGGCCCGTGGAAAGGGGAGGCCCGAGGGGAAGGGGGGGGACCAGTAGAGGAGGCGGGGCCCGTGGAGGGGGGGGAGGCCCGCAGGGGGGGGGGGCACGGGAAAGGGAGGGGAGAGGAGGGGGAGGGGGAGGGCCCGCGGGGGAGGGGGGGGGCCCGCGGAGGAGGGGGGGCCCGTCGAGGGGGGGGCCCGCGAGGGAAGAGGGGCCCGCGGAAGGGGGGGGGTCGACGGAAGGGGGGGGGGTCGACGGTGGCGACGGCGGCGGCTGCGGCGACGGTGTGGTGTGGTGTGGTGTGGTGTACTCAGGTGTGCTCTGGTGTGGTGTAGTTTGGTGTGGTGTGGTGTGGTGTGGTGTGGTGTGGTGTGGTGTGGTGTGGTGTGGTGTAGAGTGGGGTTGTGTGGGATGGTGTGGTGTAACAATCTCATTACATGAAATGAATATTGTACATACGAGAGAACAAGGGGTACGCCGGACCATGAAAGGTTCCAGGCCAAAAGCACAGTGTCAGAGCTAAGATCCAAAAAAAGAACAGCACCCTGTGTAATCGTCTGTCCAACCCAATAGCACCCTATAACAATAGCCAACTACTCTCGGCCAACGAAGCACAAATCAGCCTGAGCTGGTCCCTCATCTCTCCTGCGCAACACATGCCTGGCCCTGGCTACATCCTCCTCCAATCCTACATCTGCCGTCCACTCTGCTGCTCTACGTCGGATCTGCTGTGCCTGGGCCTGCTAAAGGGTCACCGCCATGCGCTGGTTGAGGAGGGCGCGGAGTGGTACAGCCACCCCCTCCGCTCCTCCATGTCTGCTTAGCCTCTGCTGAGACGCCTCCGTAGCCCCGCGGAGCACCACTCCCATGCCACGCGACATGGCCCCCAGCGTCTCCATAGCCAAGAACACAAACTCTAGGTGATCTCGCTTCGCCTCCTCCCGCCACTGCCCATGCTTCCTCTCCTTCTCCCGTACTGCTGCCTCCAGCGCCACTCCCGGTCGATACGTCGACTATCGACCTAAGGAAGGCCGCTGCGGGTCCGCGATGACCACATCCAGGACCAGTGGATGCCCGGTCCCCGTGTCCAAACATGAGATGTCCAGTCTCCCCTCTAGCACGACGTCTCTCGGCTCCTCCACCACTCCACCCATCCCTCTCTCCCGCATCACCGCTGCCAGCTCCCGGACCACCGCGTCATGGAATGCCCTCGGCGCTCCTCCCCATGTACAACGGAGGGCATGCTGGAGGGCACACGGCCGGATCAATGCCTTGGCTGGGCATGTGCACACTGGTGTATGCCGTAGGTGCGCAATTGGAAGTCCCAACCGGAACCTGCACGGCACTTGCCAATACTCCGGCGCCATGTACAACCGGTTGGTGACGGATCTCGGGTGCGCCAACAACCAATCTCCACTGTGTCCCCCCTGAATCGCCGTTAGTCACTTAAGCTGTGGCCACCCCTCTTCCTCCCCCAAGTTGGCGGTGACTGATGTCCTCAGCTCCTCCAGCCGCCACTCATGCACACGAGTGTAGAGGTCCTGAAATAGGCGGAGCACACTGCCCTCCTCACACGTCTCCAACTCAGGCACCTCCCTCTGAATTGCCACTGGGTACCCCTGTAGCGCCGCTGCCCGGAGCTCTGTAAACGTCCCCCTCCGCCACTCCCCTCGCTCTCAATCCACTCCCCCTCCCGGATTCCCTGGTCCTGGCATGCGAAGGAGACTCTGCACCTCCTGCCACGTCTAGAGGCGACTGCAGATAAATGACAGGGGGGCTAGGTCCGCTACCGATGCCAGTCCGAGGCCACCCATGCGCACTGGTAGCTGTGCCTGTCGCGCAGCATGCGTCACCGCCTGGCCCTCCTGCATGGACGCAGCTCCCTCCATCCGCAAGAGCCGCCGTAAACACTATCGTTCTCGCTCGTCAAACTGTCGCAAACGTGATGTCCACCACTGCGACGCCGGCCTGAGTCTGGTGATGTGCTGTAGGTGCTGCGTCACCCACTCTCCCGGAATGGTGAATGCTGCCTGGGCATCTGTCCGGTCCACCAGAGTCTCCAACACCTCCTCCACCTCATGAACCACCCCATCATGTCGCCCTCTGCAGAACTCCTCCGTCCCCATAAGCGCCCCCAAGACCATCATCTCCTCCACCACCGGAGATACTCCCGCAAGGCCAGCTTGGACTTGCTCCACACTTGCCGGTAGGAACACCTGGCACTTGCAGGACTGGACCTCCATCCGGACCGCCGATAGCCCCTCCTGCAACACTTTAAATCCCGCCTCCAGGTCACGGGCGGGCCCGAGCAGATATGTGTCGTCCAGGTACGCCACGACCCGCCCCGTCTCTCCCATTGCTGCCTCAGCTACCTGCAGTACACCCTGCTACGCCAGCGCATACAAGAATGGGCTGATCGGGTCACCCTGTCTCATCCCTCTCTCCGAGCGTAGCACACTCGGTCGTACTCCGCCCTGGTAGTATAGATCCAAGGGCAGCTCATAGTAGAGAGCCAAGGCAGGGATCAGCCGCTCGAAGCTCCGTGCTCGCACCGCCTCGAAGATCGCTACTCTCTCCACCGAGTTATACGCGTTCCGGACGTCAATGCTCATAACTCCCGAGTCGGGACGTGCCTCCAGCTGCTGCGCAATCGTGCGTACCACTGTGTCCCCCCCTGCCTGCACACCGACCGCCTACTGCAGTGGAGCCAACGCTGCCTGCATCTCTCTCCTCCCCGTGCTGACCATCCATCACGCAAGGAGCCTCCAAATCGCCTCTCCCACTGGTATCGGCCGCACCCGCCCATCGGGCTTGGCTAGTGCGATGAGTCTGCTCGCCGCCAGGAATCGCCGTGTCGTAGGGTGTAGCTTTCCCCTACAGATGGCGGCGAGCAGCTGCGCCACCAGTTGTGTCAGCTGCTCGTCCCCCACCTCTGCTTGTCGGAGGTGGTCCAGGGTCCGCCCCGATGGACCTGTTGCTGACCCTCTGCTGCTGTCCATAAAGGCTCTCTGCACCTTGTCGGCATCCGGAAATGTTGCTGGTGCTTGTCGTGCTGCCTCTCTCATCCATGCTAGAATCGGCTGCTCTGCTGCGGGGTGCTTTGACTGCAAATGCTCAAGCACCTCTGGTCCTGGGGGCGCTAACACTGAGTTGTCCAAGGCCGCACAGGCCTTGGACGTGCTCCCTCTCCGAAATTTTGTCACCGCCCGCTGCAGTCGCTGCTCCCTCGCCTCCTCCTCCCT